>CABFVX010001548.1:137270-157588 GCA_902151425.1 Timema shepardi | reverse complement strand
AAAGAAAAGCTAAACTCAGAGAGTTATTTAAGGAAATCCCTTATCAATAATTTATCACTAAGAGGTTCTGCCTATAATATCTAAATGTTACAATATTCTTATTTATTTTTTGCATATTGTTACTGCTTTTAACCACTCTTTAGTTTTTTGTTATTATTGCTATTTTTTATTATAATCATTATTAATTACTTTTTTGATAACTATTAATCATTATATAACATTATTTAGGCATTTTTGTTGATCTTATTTACTTGTGTAAATGTATGTATTTGTAAGGTCTTGTGTACTTTCAGTGCTGGCCTATTATAGGTCCTACGACTGTTGGCCACCACTATAATAAAGGAAATTTAAATTTAAATTATTATTATTATTATCAGCACCGCGTCTTACTACCCGTTCTGGTTATACGCACTTACGCTAATGTGAAATGTAGGGTGATTAAGATATGAAATGGAGGACCTACAATATAATGTGGGATCCGAACCACGGTGTTGGCCTGGCATTCCACACATTCAAAAGTTGTGATTAATACACGTCTTGTCAGAGGTGAAGGAAGGGTTTGATAAACAGATAAATTTGTACTAGGACCGAAGATTGAACCCCGTACCCCCAGCAAAGAAGTCTATTACATTACCACTAGATCACCAGGTCACTAATATCCAGTAAAAAGCTTGATTAATTTTGTTTTAAGTCTATTGACCAAAAATTATTTCTTTATCTGGTTTGTATTAATAACATTTAATTTTACTTATTTTTTAAACACTGTACTCATCATTGACTGATTGATATGGATCAAGGGGTGACCTGGCGGTCTAGGGGTAAGGTGTCAGACTTCTATGCTGGAGGCCGGGGTTCAATCCTCGGTCCCGTTAAAGATTTATCTGATTACCAAACCCTTCCTTCACCTCTGACAAGACATCTTGTGAATGTAAGGAATGCCAGGCCTCCACCGTGGTTCGGATTCCACGTTAAACTGTAGGTCCTTCATTTCATCTCACAATCAATCTACCATTACACATTAGCGTAAGTGCATATAGTCCGAACGGGTAGTAAAACGCGGTGCTAATAATAATTATAATAATATGGATCAAACCAGAGTATTGTAATGCCACAAGCTATAACAATTATATAATTATTTATGATTAATGTATAATAAAATTGTTAAATTTTACTCTGACCACCAAAATTATTATTATTACTATTTTTAAAGAACACCAATATTGACAATCTGTAAAACTAAACCAACCTCTTTTGTGTTTTGTCCAGGCCGGCTGCAGTGCTGGATCGACTTCTCCGAGCCATGGCAGTGGCAGCTGTACATGACGCTTGTCGCCGTGACGCTGTTTGTCGTCCCGGCGCTCATCATCTCCGCCTGCTATACCGTCATCGTATCCACCATCTGGAGCAAGAGCAAGCAACTCACCCCGGACACTGGTCGGAGCAGGCATTCTTCCCGCAGTGAGTGGTGGATCTAGAATATTGCTCTCTCTCTCTCTCATCGCTTATAGCACCTTTTATTTCTTTGAGACATATCCTTTGTTGCATATATATATTATCTCTCAGATAAATAATATATCCTATCTTGGATTGATAATATACGTAATTTCTTGCAGATTTAGGCCTATATCATTTCTTGTAAATATTAAAATATATTCTTCCTGGGGATATAGTTATATATAAATTATGGGTGTGCGAAGTCCAATTTTTCAATTCGAGGCGAATTATAATAGAGTATATTAAATATTCTCGACGTTTGAATATTCTCTTTTGGTTGTTTTATGCTTGAAATAATATTATGTTGTGGCTATTTATATTACTTTATGCACTAAAATAACTTGAGAAATGATTGCTATGTTCGTCGGTGACCTGGTGGTCTAGGGGTAAGGTGTTGGACTTCTGTGTTGGGGGTCCGAGGCTCAATCCTCGGTCCCGGCACGAATTTATCTGATTGCCAAACCCTTCCTTCACCTCTGACAAGACATCTTGTGAATGTGAGGAATGCCAGGCCTCCACCGTGGTTCATATCCCACGTTAAACTGTAGGTCCTCCATTTCATCTCACAACCACCCTACCACTACACATTAGCGTAAGTGCGTACAACCCGAACGGGTAGTAAGACCCGGTGCTAATAATAATAATAATAATAATGATTGCACAGTTGTTTGTGATATTTTGTGTTTCTCTGACAAATCAAGTTACTATCACAACATGCAATTCAATTTATTACGATCATTCCCATTTAAATATTAATTTTTAATGTACAAAACAGCACAGGACGGCAATAATTGAACATAAATGGAATATTTTATCGGTCAATATTTTTTATTGGAGAAGCTTCGAAGTCATAATTTGTTTTGAAGTGAAGTCAAAGCTGATGTTTGTTTAGAAGCCAAGTTGAACTTTAGAAGCTTCTTACATCCCTAATATAAATCCTTCTTGTTAATATATATGATATATACTTCTTGGAAATATATATCCTACTGTGAATATGGTTAATGTGATAAGTTTGTAGAGTCAATGGTGATTATATAAAGCCACTGGTTATTTGGGGAATGTAAAAAATGTATTCATTATTTCACATACTCACCGGATATTTTACAAAATTACCGGTTAGCTTACAAAATTACCATCAACCACCAGTGACTGTTAATAAGTTACGTAAATATTAGGTTTGGTTAGGTTAGTTTAGGTTATTAAGGCTAGTTTAGACAAGCTTAGATAAGTTTATTTTAGCTTAGGTCTGGTTAGACTATGTTAGTTTAGGCTAGTTTGGATTTATGTTCTACATTTTTATCCGCATACAGTAGATATTTTATAAAATCAAAGTTATATGCAACTAATACAGTTCAAGTTTCATACTATCACCATACTGTATTGAAAAATATATAAAATCACTGGTAAACTTATATACATCTTATTATTTGTTAAATAATCCATCGCTTTCGGTGATTCTAATAATTCACTGGCTATTTTATAAAATAACGAATTCAGCACGTTCACAGTAACATATATACTTATATCATTCTCAGAAACGTGTATATACTTTCAAGGGGCGCTATATCGTATCTCTGTATTCGATATATTATATACTTTATTAGGGAAATATATAATTTATTGGAGAGATATATTCTCTCTCAGGTGTATAACCTTACATGGAGATATTTATAAATTATTGTAGAAAAATATATAAATTCTTATATAGATTTTTAATTTTGTGCATGCATCACTTATTGGAAAAACTGATTTTCCTTGTATATATATAATTATTTATCCTTTCTTATAGGTATATGCTATCTCGAATACATTTCAAAGAAAACTGATACCTATATAACATATCTATCTATATTTCTCACTCTATATATATAGAGAGAAAGAGAGTGAGAGAGAGGAGAAGAAGAATACATTGAGAACGAGATGAATATAGAAAACTATAGATAAAGTAAGATAATGTGAATGTAAAGGGGAACATAAGCATAAGCATTTTTCTCCCTTTTTATGTTATATATATCCATAAAGAAAAAGGATATCTACATTTTCTCTCAATTTCGAGCTTCATATTTTTCTCTTACTGATTTACGTTTCTCTCTCTTCTTTTTCTCCATCTTTTTTTCTGCTTTTCATTCCAATTTTCTCCACTTTTATTTTATCACTCTCTTGTCAAATTACTTTTTCGTCAATTCCTGTGAATGAAATACAAATACATTACAACTGAAACAAACATTAATTTACTGAAACACAATAAGTTTATATTTTGAAACTATATCTTTTCATATTATAATTTTAAGAAAGATATCCTTAAGCCCATCTCCCTTAACTCTTATTGGTAGCAATAAAAGCCTCAACAATCAAAGATCATAAACCTCAATAATACTAGTGAGTGATAAATAAGGAACATACAGCCATTTGGAATAACGCCATTTATTGTGGCTGGTCATGAAGATGTTTCCCGTCCAAAACAACCACCACACACCCCTTTCCTATTTACTTGGCCCCTTTGGCACATCACGGCTGGTTTAACATATGACTGATGGACATTTTCAAACGAACGTTCATTGACAATAAAGAGAAAACCTTCTGCTATGCAGTGCTCTAACAGAAAGCCTAACTTTACTCAGATGGCATAGTTTTGAAGTCGATAAAATATCATTTGGTTTCTCACTCGTTCGGGATGGATGTATATACAGGGTGGGAATGGATGTATATACAGGGTGGGAATGGATGTATATACAGGGTGGGAATGGATGTATATACAGGGTGGGAATGGATGTATATACAGGGTGGGAATGGATGTATATACAGGGTGGGAATGGATGTATATACAGGTTGGGGACCGAAACAATTATTAGACTATTAGTAACTTGAAAATTAACACTGATTAAAAAATAAATATTTACGAAATAGATAAAGCAAGATCAAATACTACATTTTTTCACTTTTTGAAGATAATGTCATCTCAGGTGAGCACTACCGGACGTCAGGTAAACCTCAGCACGTTGTCCATAACGTTCCTCAGCATAGATTGTCTAATGGTCTCTGCCCCACCCTGTACATGTCACTACCCCGGGAATCCCTATCGTATTTGTTTTGTTAGGTTGATGGGAGTATCCCACACCTTAGCTCAGTCGGTAGCGTGTCTCTCTACTGAGCTAAGAGTCCCGGGTTCATTTCTTTGCAAGGCTGAAAAATTTATCGTTGGTGAAATGTGGGAGAGCACTTTCACAGTGATAAATTAACGGCTTGGGGCTGGATGCTGTGCCTATCCTAGTCATAAGTTATATTATAAGGTATGTGAAGCTACGACAGGCCTAGCGAGCCGGCAGTGGAAAATATATGGCTTGAATTTTTTTTTAAAACTTACCTAGGCCACAGGCAGGAAACAGTAATGGATGTAAAAAAAATAATGTTGATGGAAGTAGATGGGTGCGCAACACGAGACATTTAGAAATGCGTTTTGATGTTATTTATTGAACAACGCTATTAGTCTACAGAAATGGCTTCGATAAATGTGATGGTGTTTGCATTATGTTAACTAAAGACTTAAAGAATCATGTAAACTATCATTCCCCTATCCCGCACATTAACTAACGTGTCCCAGTTTTATACTCACGTGACAGACTGTTTCATGTCGCGCGTGACACCCGGGACCCATTGCCACGCGTGGTTTCTAAACCACGTACGTAAGGTTCGGTACATCAATCACCAACTTGAAAGGCGTCGGCTTTTCCTTAGTCATTATATTCTTTTGACCAATTAGCGAGGAGCAGATCTTTTAATTAAGGATATTTTGTAATTCTCTATTCTTACGGAGGCTTTATCAGTATTTAATTTCATTTAATATGGCATGTGTCCTCATGAATCCATTACTCGGCTTATTGCCAATGTAGTTCAACATATATAATCAATAACATTATACAAGTTTAGTGTGTGTGTGTGTGTGTGTGTGTGTGTGTCTATTATTTACGCTAATAGAGTAGTGAGGAGAGTGGTATAAGTCAGTGATCTCCACTGATCTCTTTCACTGATATAAAATAATAAATAATACTGCGTGTCTGGGCTATATCATTCGTAGACCAGTAGTGTAAAGATTAGCTAGTATTAATTTGCCATTGCCCTGGGGACACCCGAATGGAATCGTACATCCTTTCCATGTTCCGATCAGATGACATGATAGTGATAGTAAGTATTAGGGTGTAGAACCAGTAGAATAACTTAAACCTAGCTTAACGGCTAATCAAACAAACCCTAGTGACCGTTGGGACAATTCCTCTTTTGGGAAATATATCCAAGGTACCAGTCTAGTATCGAGCTTGGGACCCCTAGAATCGTAGCCAGGCGCCCTTACCACCACACCAAGGGGACAATTTTCTTCACTATTAATACAATATAGCACAAAAGTGTTGCAATAATCCATGCAACCAGATATGCGGGTGACACCCTGATATTACAGGAAGATAACGTATTTTAACTATAATATGTCATTATAAAATATATGTTATTTGCTGATATTTTATTTATTTGGGCCAACACTTTTGTTCTATACAAACTGTAAAAATAAGGACCTTAAATCGCTTTCCTTTCCATGAGACTTGACTTCCAGTTACGGGGAGATCGGGACTCAAATCCCGGTTGGCTATACTGAGGATGGGTGACCTGGCGGTCTAGGAATAAGGTGTCAGTGTCAGACTTCTGTGCTGGAGGTCCGGGGTTCAATCCTTGGTCCCAGCACAGATTTATCTAATTGCCAAACCCTTCCTTCACATCTGACAAGACGTGTATTAATCCCAACTTGTGAATGTGTGGAATGCCAGGCCTCCACCATGGTTCGGATCCCTCGTTAAACTGTAGGTCCTCCATTTCATCTCACAATCACCTTACCATTACACATTAGCGTAAGTGCGTATAATCCGAACGGGTAGTAAGACGCGGTGCTAATATTAATAAAAATAATAATATACTGAGGATATTCTTTCTCTCTAAATAGTGTCACCCTTCCTCCAAGTAGATGTGAGAAAACTCATCAAATTTTACCTACCTCATTTCTATTCCACTAGTACAATTAGTGTGAATGGGCAGAATAACCTGGACCCATAATTTTGAAACTTGCGAAAATACTCGTTAGCGAGAAAACTCACAAATCACAGACTGAACCAAAACAGAACTAATTTTGAAAGGTTTCTACTGTCGTGCGAGTTGGTGTAGTGTTGTTTCGCATACGACTGAATTTTCAATCTGACAGCACCGTCAAAGCATGACGTGCCAAAGGATTGAAGTGATGGGATACCACAAAACGTCATTATACAAGATACGTAACTTAAAGTAAACACTATCATTGTATTGAGTGAATCAAGTAAAATGATTTGTTTGGTTTGACAAGGTAACCGTCTTCCAATTGTATCCTGTATCAAAATTTTCTTTGGTTATATGTGTAGAAGTTAAACCGTTTATAGAATCACTAAACACTTTATCTCACTAGGTAGCGTGCTTGTTTGAAACTCATAAATTCACGGGATTGATCCAAGTTATAAAATAATGTTTTAATTTTTCGTATGAATTTAAATCAATTTTTAATAATTATCATTCAGAAAAAAAAATCGAACTTATTTTTAAAACATAAATATGCCCTAAAGGTTTTTACTATGCAAATAATTATTAGCTTGCTTTTCCTTATTTTTAAATGTGTATATTTTTACGTCTTAGAACCCATTAATTTAATTTTTAAATATTCATCTAAATATAAAATTCCAAAATTAATGTACTGTTTTTAATTTACTTCTTTGTTAAATTAATTCTAAAGAAGAATATTATTGTAATCTACTCTTACGTAGGCTCGAATACCTTGTATACTTCAATAAAAATATTTAAAACAAATTATATGCTTACTAATACAATCATTAAAAATTAAGTTTTAAATTCTAATAAATTTAAAAAAAATTGATGACAGGATTTCAACACACAAACTCTATATTATGAGAACTAGTCCTGTCCCCATGATATACCTCCATAAAAAATTGTTGTCCAGAGAATCTAATTTTTTATTTGTGTTTTTGGATAATTATAGGAGTAGGTTATATTGGGTAGACATTGCTTATTAAGGCTGAATTTTTCTTGACGACATTTAAAAAAAATGGCGGATGTGTTACAGAGATGCCAAAGTGACGGTTAGATAAATTTGAAAAAATTAAAATATATTGTTATATCTTCAATCAAACATATTTTTATTGAAGGATTGAATAAAGTGTACAAAGCAATCGTATTGTTTTCCTTTTGTAAACCTATTTTGTACGATTGTAGGGTTGTTTCAACTAAATCACTCTCAGAAGTCTGCAACCGAAGAGTGGGATGGCATCCATTTTATTATATTATGCTCTACTCTACAGACAAGCCCTGTCTCGCACGGTGTGAGGCTGGCGAGTAGAATCCATTCGCTATTCGATCGTGTGACGTCCGCTTTCGCAGCTCAAAAGTTTCAAAATTAAGAGAGTGTGTGCGAGATGAGAAAAATACGGTAGCTAAACACTACTTGCACGTTTCAAAATTGGGGGGGATTACAAGATGTGGCATCATTATGTAACTCAATGGGAGTTTGCTTTCCATATTACTATTAATTCACTTAATGAAGGCTGCATTGGTTGTCTTATAAACATCGTGTATACATTATGTTCAGTTATTATTTCCCTAAGGAGTCAAAAGGAAATGTAAATAACAATACAATCTTTGGATATAAGTTTAACGTAAAAAATGAGTTATTATTTAAAGTTAGCCGTATGTTTTTCCATTTTCAAAACTTTAAACAAACACTAGAGACAAACCAAATATGGAATAGGTTTCTGATTGATTTCTTTGCATTAAGAAAAAGTTTGTATTAGTTTAATGCAGGGTTAAAAGGTTGTTTTTTTAAGTTTTTCAACCTTAATATAACTTTTAAACAATATATTTATATAGTTTTAAGACTTTCGAATGTTAGATATATCATGGCAAATAATGTACATAAATACGAACTAATACTTCATTAAATTACATATGGACCTATATATAGTTTTTGACATTCATGTCGACCTGCATTGTTTTATATATTTATGTTTTCCATCCATTATTTAACTTGAAAAGATTCTTAATAGTTTATTTCGCTAATTTATAGTTAAAATATTTCCAATTCAATTCAAGTTGAAGATAAAAAAAAATAGATATATTTTATCACAGTTTAAAGTTTCATATACCCACACTGATGACCGTGTGGACAAAGGCGTCAATCTCGTATGTTTTGCTAGTGATGGGTGAGTCAGGGCTCGAATTATTTCTAGGTGTGATGGGTTTAACCCCTCTCGCCTCCTTTCTAAAGGGCCCATTTTTTCTTCATCTCAATTTGGTTAAACCTTACTCATCCTTACCCCACTAGATTAAATAGCTCTGCTAACTAACGGATAGCTCAGATAATATATTAAGAACTGGACCCCCAAATAAAATAGCAAACTATAAAATGTTTCATACTATAGTGAGGCTTTGGCTCGGCCATCAAGTAACACGTCGGTTCACAAATAATCAATATTATTATATAAAACCAAAAACTAGTTTGGGTCAATGTGTTCATTTCGTTTCAATATCATTCTCTATAAACACACACGTGAAAAATACTCTTCGATTTAGTAAGATTTTTCCAACTCAATTTCATTTGTTGATCTCGTTCAATCCTCAATATATTTCGACTTACGTTTGACAAGTATGAAGGTATCACGGGGCTCTCACTCCTACTTTCAAAAACTTAAATCTGACAGTTCTACCTTCCCTCTCTTCCCCTCCCTTCTCAAAATAGGGCTATACAAGCCTACTTTCAAACAAAACCTTCTGTGGCGCAATACGTCTCTACATCTCTTTCGTTTCCAGAAATTGGAATGCAATGAAAGGGTTAGGGGGGGGGGGTGCTGGAGGCTAAGTTCGCTTTGAAGCACACCTCTCGTTTTAGGTCATCATAGCCTTAGGTTATTTTCGGAAAGTTCATAGAATAGGGCTATACATCTCTCCCTTCCTTTCACTTTCCAGTTATACGCCACAAACACTTGGTGTGGGCGAGGGGAGGGGGATGGATAAAGAGGGGAAGTTGAAAGATACTTGTTTAGGACAGAAGCTGTTTGAGATGTCGGGAATAGAGTAGGAAACGTTTAATAGCTTTGTAGTTTCAAATAAAAATAGGGACTGAATTTTTTAATTTTAGTTACGTCTTACCACACTTTTGACCTATACATATATGTACTAACTAATGTTTTATGGGTAGTTGAGGTTAAATTTAGATAAAGTGTGTCCTCATTCGTGTGGAAGGAGAGTGTAAAAACATTTAGGAAAAAATTACTTTCAGCACATGTGGCCGGAAATTGTGTCCTAATCTCCCCAAAACAATAGGTAGGGATGATAAAATGTAGAATTTAGAAAAAATGTACCTGTATTTGTGGGAAGTAAGAGTGAAAAATCATCTTTAGAAGGCCCTACACCTCTTCGATATTCTAACTTGGCTGGTCAAATAATAGGTTAAAGAGATAAGATAATATTGTTTTTATTAACTAATTTTATCATTATGATTTAATATTATTGTCTAACAACTTAACTTAAGAGCCTATCTCACCCCACGGATAACACCTAACTTGGATGGGTAGTATAGGTGTTGAACCAGACCTCGCATTGGTAAAATATCAATTCAGACCCATCAATCCTTTATCAGTATTATTTTGACTGCGGTCAAGAACGTGAACTCGGCCCTAAGAACCAACCAAAACCTTTCCACATCATTCTGTACATAATTAGTATCGTGTTGTGTCTTGTATTAGTTTAAGTTCCTTTAGGATATCGTGTTTTGCCATAAATTAGGTTTGGTTAAGACAGGTTAGGAATGTGTTGTCATACTATCCATCACTTGCTGTATTTCGTTCACCTTAAGAAAACATTTATATCCACCCGGAGTGCAATGCTAACATCCGGACCTGCTTCAGTGGCCGCAAAGTCTAATACGTCACTCTCGTGTTAGACTAAGCTACCGATGACAGGTAGATCGGGGTTTGAGCCCTGATCGGGTGTACTGAGGGGGGTGGGGGGTTTCCAAAATTGTTTCCAATCTCCTTACAACCAAATATGGGTACACTTCATCTAAATTCAACCTTACTCTCTCCTAACTCATTTAGCATAAATAGTACATATGCATATAACCTGAAAAGGTAGTAATTCTTGGTGCTAAAAAAAAAGCTAGACCGGAGTTAGTACACCAACCCGGGGCCGAGCTCCGACAATCTGCTTTCTCAACCACTGTTAGCGGAATCGAGTTCGTATGCAGACGTCATATCGCGATGCAGTGGTTTCCTGCAATCTTTGTTAGAAAGAAGTAGAATGGAGACCTGTAAATCTATTTAAACGCATTTAAAAAAGCAAAACAAAATTGAAAATAACTATTTCACTAATCACAATGGCGCTGTTGTAAAGTAAAGAATCCAAAAGATTGCACTTTTATGAAATTTGCCACTAGGCTCAAGTAATTAATGCCCCGGAATCATTGGCAGTGAGTTGGGCTCTTGAAAAGCTATTTAGAAAAGATACAAACAAAAAATATAATTAAAAAGTAACACTCGTATAATTATGAGATGTATACAGACATTATGGTAAAAAGTAACTTGTTTTATTTTTCGCCTGAATAATAATTAGTCCTTGTAAAAAAAAAGACACATGTTAATTTTAATTATACATCACATAGGTTTGTTATTCAAATATCATTAAAATATAATTTGTCTTCTCTCTTAAGATACGTTTCAGGGCGATTTCCTTTTTTTTNTTTTTTTGTCTTCTATTAATGTTCACTTTTCAAAGCGATATCTGTGTACAAGGGAAGTAAAAGGGACTCGTGGTTATTAGAGCGTGCTAGAAAAACTGAAAGGAAAATACAAAAAAGTATGCTGTCTGAATGTTAATTGCTGTTGATGTTCAAGAAAAAAAGAAAAAAGCCCCTTAGGTTTATTTCTTTGAGCATCTTCGTCAAGAAAATATATCTCATTTCCGTTAAAATGTCTTCATCCAAATTTAGGCAATGTTGAATTAAAACAAAAAAAACTAATGTGTTTCACCACACGTCCAGGATATTCCTATATTTATATTAATTATGAATAGGTAAAGAATATGACACCTAGAGAAAATATACACATATTTGCGTGTAGGAAGAAGGAAAAGCCATTTAGGTTTATATTTAAAGAGAAATTAAATAAATAATCTCAAATTAAACAAGCACGAAGCAAAGTATTTCCTATGACTACGTGAATTCCATTAAATTCTCTTGTGAGGAAAAAAGGTTGATCGGTATATTTAATAAGAAATAGTGAATGGGAGTTAAAATATTAATAAGCCCATAAAGTAAAATAAAGTAAATTCCTAAAATAGTTGTAAAAAAATAACCCTTTAAGTATTTATTAATACTTATTTTCTATAAAGTCCGTTATGGGCTCATGTATTAACATCAATCGAAGTTAATAAAATGACAGTATTAAGTAAAGTAATTTGAAGAGGTTTAAATATAAGATTTCTAAAGGTGGTCATATTACTCCAATATCAATTAGGCTTAAGTTTTGAATCCCAAATTTCTCCGTCGTTGGCAAAACCAAACCAGACGATGTTGACTCCTTCACCCACTTGTTCTATATGGCCCGTAGGAATAAATAACCAAACTATACAATGTTCTTCATTCCATTATCTTTGTATTCAAATGTGACTTATTGACACTGAACAATAATTTAAAGAACAGAGTTGAAACCACAAACGGTGTGAATGTGGACACAAAGTTTAGCCTCTTCTAGTATGGAAGAGAATAATTAAGTGTATATGAAATATGAAGCTTAGTAGATTAATAATTAATTATAATTACGCAAATCAGCCGTATCTGAATTATATTCGAATAAATTGAAAAATGACACCTGGACATAGCATCTCAAGCTCAGTGTAATTCTTCACTCACATTTTAAGGCAAAGTCTATTAAGGATGTGTGGATATAATCGGCTACTAAGAAGCTATCATTGATATCACAGCTATCTGTGACTCGGCTGAAACTTTATACCGCAAATAGTTTAATTAATATAGTGTACATTCCAATCAAATCAAGATGAAAGAAAGCGAAGGTATACAATTAAGTATATATGAAAGGCGAAGCTTAGGAGATGTATAATTATAATTACGGAAATCAGTTGTATCTGAATCATATTTGGATAAATTGTCTAATATGGCTTAGCGGTAATATAGAGGTTGGAGCTCTCATTTGTCCTGAGACAGGTATCAACATGACATCCTCCATTTTCCTCAGTCCTTCCTATGTGTTTTATTTCATATTATTGTAGTTTCTTCCTTTATTAATATCTGTTAGCAATCCACACCCCCTTTTTATTATTTTTCCTTCTATCTTCACCCCCATGATCATCTTCATTAAAGATTCCTTACTTAGTGTGTGACCCAAACAAGAACTTTATCTCTTCCTTATCATCTCCATCAGGCTCCTCTTCTTTCCTATCCTCTTCAACACCTCCTCATTCCTGAACCCGTTTGTATATTTCTTACTTCACCACTCTCCTTCTTTGTTCGCTCTCTCTGTTTATCCACGTCTCAGATCCATTCGTCACCACACTCCACACAAATCATGTTGTTAACCTCTTTCTTAGCTCAATCGCGAATCTTTTATATTTCAGCGATTCCCTCGGCCTTCCATATTTACAATATAACGCCCACAAACAACTAACACACGCATATCTAGAACGATCAAGGCGTACGCCGAGCTGGTCAGGATCCGAACACAGGACGTTCGCTGAAAATACGCCGGGTGCGCTAAGACACCAAATGAACTATTAAACGCGGATCACAGAATTAAGAATGATATATGTAAATTGCATAATTTGTTGAATGGTTACGGTTTGAAAATTGAATAGCCGAGTGGTCCCCAAAGAAAATGCCCGTGGACGCCATGTCACAAGCCGATGATTTTGACTAGTCAATTGGCTCATTCAAGCAGGTGAAAATTTATTTAATCTAACTGACTAAAATAAGTTTTCTGTATTAAAAAGTGTAGCATACAATAAAAAATAAAAATTCGCTTGAATTTAACTATCTGAGGATTGTTTTCACCCTTTAACAACGTAAAATTTAAATTCAAATCTCAACTAACTGATGCCCACCTCGAATATTGTTTACAGGCTGAGTTACCAGCAATGAGAAATAATTGGCTAAATAATTGTAATTACTAAGATCATACTTAATTAAAACGTGAATTAAACTTTGGGCTCTAATTGACATGTAGTTAAATATGTTTAACTTCGTCGAAATCGAATAAAAACTATTTATTATATTTATTTTTTCGTTCACTATCTTAACTTCCCTAAAATTTTCTGTGGATAAAAATGGGCTATGTGGTTTCCAAAAATTGAAATTAGATTTTTTAACTTACCTCTATTTTATCTCCCTTTGAAAATATATTTTTTTTGTATTATTTGATGAACAAATAAATATACATTTCCATTTAAAATAAATGGTACGGAACTCCACACAGACTTTCTCACTCTATTGTTTGAAAATTGAAATATTTACTCAAAATTCGTAATATATGTGAAACGAAATAATATCCACTAGCGAACCAAAGCATAAATTGCACTATACTTATGTAAAACTATTTTTATTTTAGTCCTGGTTTTAAATTTTATAGTTTTGTTTTTATAGAATTAATGTCCTCATTTGTATGATTGGACCGATAAATAAGATCAATGTTGGGTCTACAATGGTCAACACTTCGTATTAAAATTTCAACTTCCGGCTAAAGCTTTCGACATTTTATTATGTGTTTCAAATCCCATCGCATTGATATTACATTATTCATCTATAAATTTTGACCAATAAAAAATGTAAATATTGACTATTGAGTCTAAAATAGATATAGATCATTGTTGTACAAACATTTCTCCTAAGAGGTTTAAGGAAAAACCACATATACTTTTTGAGAGACTTACTCATATTTTAATTACTCTATGGCATTCTATAATTACAACTAGAGCTCACAAAATTGTATTAATAAATATCCCAACATCTCAGAAACTTTTGGATTTATAAAAATATATTTCAAATAAAAGTTTTTTTTATTTTTAATAGTAGTTCAATTTTGCAATGATAAGTTATTTAGTATCTCAAAAAGTGTCAGAGATACGGAAGTTTCTGCTTCTGTAAAGTACCCTAAAATTCATTTTCATGGTAAAATGAAAATATTCAGTATATTTATAATCTTAACCAACACCTAGATAGGAATTTTAATCAAAACCGTTAGAGTTGATTTTGAGAAAATCTATTTTTCTCTTTTCGCCATTTCTTAAACTATCTTTATTTTAAGTTTAAACAGAAACACGGACAGACGTAATTGCAAAGACAACTTTTTTGGTTTTGGAGGGGTCTTTAGATTTCAACATCAATCAACATTTCATGTTAGATTTTCTTTTTCGGCTTCAATACTTTTACCTTTTGTGTTCGAAAAGTTAAAAATATATATATGTACGTATAGCTTGAAATTTATTGATTTTATAAAAATATGTTTCCTATAAAATATTTGTTTTGTAAAGAAACCTGCATATTTGTAACGATTAGTAATTTCATATCTCAAATAGTTTAGGAGATATTATAAAAAAAAAGATAATTTACGCATCAGACCGGAACCTTTAAAGTCATTTTGCCGAAGTATTAAGATAATCTATTTTGTTTGGAATATTTATAAAAGTTTAGAAATGAAATTTAATCAAAATCGTTAGAGCCGATTTTGATAAAATCGACTTGTTCTCTTTTTGCCCTTCAGTAAACTGCCCTTAATTATAGGGTTGGATGTCAAATTCCAAAAAAAACCTTGGGGCAACCCTATGTAAACCCTAGATACCAAGTTTTAGCCTGATCGGTAAAATAGTTTAGGCTCTAGTTGGAGGTACAGACGGAAAGTCAAAAACCACTTTTTTTGATTCGGGGGCTCATGAAACGTCAAATCATTAGAATATTGAGCTCAATTTTTTTGACGATCACAATACTGTCTCTACCTGTAAGATAACGGGAAAGTGAGAAGTCAGAAATGGAACAAAACCAATATAAACACCTTCATCAAAAATAATTACAAAAATAAACTAATCACTTTAATTTTATGGTTTTATGCACCCTCTACCTCATTTTGTCGCCCCTTCGTCCGTTATGTTGACCCATCCCATCCCCCTAGGTGCACCGTCTCACAAATTACTAGCCTCCGTAGCCTTTCACACATTTAATTAACCAGGCAATTATTTAATAGGGTGATAGTACGAATTCTGTGGAACTTGCGGCCGTAATAAATTAAGTGGTTTTACTGCCTCGCGATAGTTTGGTTTTGTGATATACGCTCTGCTCAATTCTTCAAAGGTTAGGGGTGATAAGAGTAAGGGTATGTGTGGGTGTGTTTTGCAAGGAAGGAAAGGAATGAATTAAATGAATGCATTCTGCATTTTATGTTCAGTTTATAAGCAACAAATGAGTTGTTGGTAATGTAAAGATTAATGTTTGATTTAATTAGCTTAACGCAACGTTTTCGTTGTATCCACTATATTAATAAAATTAAGAGTGTATGTGTCTGTCTGTCATGAACGTTGCACCCTTTATATTCTATACACTTTTTACCCTCTTTAACAACGTTTTAAACATTTTGCTCTTTTTACACTAAAGTATTTATCCGGGGTTAAGCTGGGAAATCAATATAAAATGGGATAAAAAAAGGCAAACAGGTCAAACATGGTAAAAGTGTTCAAAGAAAATCTGCTCAAAAAGTGCAAAATGACAAAAGGCAAAAAGTTGCAGAAATTTCCAAAAATGTCCAAAATGTAAAATGTCCAAATGGTAAAAAAGGCACAATTGAGCAAATTTTATTTTAAAAAAGTATTAGAATAGAATAGAATTAAATAGAATTAAATCATAAAAATTGTGATTATTATAAAGGTTAAAAGGGGTAAAAGTAATTAAAAAAATTTAAACATTTAAATTTCCATAAAAAATAAAAATGGGTAAAAAGATTTAAGAGCTAGAAAGCGTAAACGGTTTAGAAAGAATAACAATGCTAAAAAGGGTGAATAGGGCATTAAGGGAAAAAGAATGCAAAAATTCTATTACTTTACGGTAAAGAGGGTAACACGTTTAAGAATATGTAAAGCGTGCAAACAGGGTAGAATGGGTAAATTGGGTAACTCTAGTAAATGGGTTAAAAATGTTAAAAGATCCAAATGCAATTAAAAAACGTAAAATACGTTTTGATAGGATTTAAAAATCCAAATAACAAATGATTTATGCTGTGACACTCTTCTTTCATTTTTATTATCATCAACAGGCAATAGCTCAAAGTATTGTGTATATAGAAGTTATAGCTTAATTTTTAAAAGAAATGTCAGTCCTTAAACATGTTCATATTATATTTCTATTTTAACATTGTGTATTAGTGAGCCTACTTGCACATTTTATATCACAATTTAAAATAATAAATTATAAATATAAATAAACGTATTTTAATATGTAGTTTCTATTCTCTGTGGTTAATGGTATGTACTAAAAATAGCAAAGTTACTTTATAGATTTACCGTGAGAAGAATGGGTAAACGAGTTGGCTTAAATATTTTTTAACACTGGGGTCTATAATAAAATAAGGAAAAGGAATTATCCCGAATTGGTTGGAAAATTATTACCTTAAAATAAAATATAGTAATATAGTAATCAAAATATCACATCTAGTATAAGTTAATATTGTAGTATAACTGGACTCAAGGTTTAGTGGGCATAGCTTCAGGACCCGGGTTCGATCCTCCGCTGCAACAGGGGGATTTTTCTCAAACTGGGAATAATTCCCATGTTCACCAAAGTTTGTTTAGTTAGGCTTAAGTTAGGTGAAGATCTTCATTGGCTTCATCTCATCATATTCACCATCATCTCATCGGTACATGAAAATATCCTCCACAAAAAGAATGTACGATTAGTACAGTCGGGCGTCCCCTGGACAACGGTACATTAGTACTGGCAGATCATTCCACAAACTGAGCTAAGATTGATGTAGCTCAGACATGCCATATATATATATATATATATATATAATATTGTATTATATATATATAATATTGTATTATATCAAAAATTGGAATGGAAGATTTCAAAGTCACTTCATTAAAAATATAATATTATATTGATGTTCCCTTTATTTCCAATTAAAGGTAGTACTCATTCCTTGATGGATTACACTATTGCTCTATATTATACGCTACGTCATAGTGGAAATATTTAAGGTAAGTTTGCTACCTTAAATTATTATTATTATTATTATTATTATTATTAGCACCTCGTCTTACTACTCATTCGGGTTATACACACTTACGTTAATGTGTAATGGTAGGGTGATTGCGAGATGAAATGGAGGACCTACAGCTTAACGTGGAATCCGAACCACGGTGGAGGCCTGGCATTCCCCACATTCACAAGATGTATTGTCAGAGGTGAAGGGAGGGTTTGGTAATCAGATAAATCTGTGCCGGGACCGAGGATTGAACCCCGGACCCCCAGCACAGAAGTCTGACACCTTACCCCTAGACCGCCAGGTCACCTACTGCTACCTTAAAGGATAAACGAAATCCATTATGTAATTTTCTTTAAAATCAATTTTAAATTAATGTGTAATCGATGAAAATGAAGCGCGTCCTTCAACACAACATTTTATTATTATTATTATTATTATTATTATTATTATATAGAAAAAATCACTGTTTATCAAATGCAATATAGAAAATTAGCACCTATAATTGTTTATTTTTTAAACTATTCACTCTGAAATTATAGCGCTCTCTTTCCAAATTTAAGTTATGATAATATATTGTGTAGATATATATTATCCCAATAGTTCTCAATTGTTGGGCTATATATGTTTGATCAAAAACAATATAGTCTAACTGGGATTTAATATTGTCTTATCAAACGGGATTGTTTATGTTTGCTTTGTATTTAAAATGTTATTTTGCTTTTCTTTGTAAATTACTTTAAGGTAATCCCGTTCCAATAATTATATTTATCTAGGGGTTTATCAGATAAAATAATTTGAAGAAATGTCCTCAATGCAATTTATAACATCAGAGACTGTGTATATTTTGACGTTTTTCATGTTTTAATGGATTATATAAAATATATAAGTAAAAAAAATCTAAGATAAAGTTTTATAAAGAAAATATAAAGGTTAAAGCGAGTATTCTAGAGCCCATCTCATGGTTGTTGTTTTTTATTATTCCCGTTTGGATATTGCATTATCTAAACTCTTTAAGACGTTTAACGTTTTAACATCGTTTCATCTTTATTTTCGTTTCTCTTGCATGTGATAGTTAAGAGTCTGATTCTTTTGCCTTTCTTTCGTATTGTTTCCTGTAAGATTAACGGCATTCTTTTGTTTCACCCCAAGAAGTATTACGTATTTCATTTGTTTTTTTTCCACAATAGACCCAAAAAAATCCTTTTATGTTTTTATGGTGCCAAGAAATGTGTGTATGTGAATCGTGAGAATGTTTTGTTGTCAGAAAAAAGTTTTTATCTTCGCTTCCGCCTTTGTTTAGGAACACTGTATATATTTTTAAGGATAGTTTTGGAGGGGGAAATGGAGGGGAAGGAGTACATACAGCACGTGTTCATGTTTATTTCGTGGGAAATTTTGTAGCCGGTATTATTCAAATAACAACTACTTTAAAATAAATAAACGATTGAATATAATTAAAGAAAAGTGATTCAGCACTCTTTACAAACCAACCAAATCTATATGATATATTTTCGCTCCAACCTAAGATAGTATACATGTTTATGGCATGTAAACTATTTCATTTTTAAAACTTTTGTAAAAAATATTAACTTCATTAACATAAATAATCACAATAAAACTGTCAACAAAACAGACAATAAAACATACAACAAAACTCTAGATTCTTATGACTACATACGTTACATAACAATTCTGTTCTTTTCAGACTCGGAAATATTTATTAGAACACTTTTTTTTTTCAATAAACCTCTCTTTTAATAAACTTTTTTTCGTAGATAATCTGTATATTTACTGACGCACATAAAATGTCATAAAAGATATTCAGGAACTGTTTGAAATCCTTTAAGTGCCTACTTCACAAATTTTATTTGAGACGTAATGATTCTCGCATGGTAATACGAATGAATTTTAGAAAGAGTTGCCAATTTATATATTTGTGTCTGTCACTTTTATCCCTCCCTCCCTCTCCACTGCCTAAGAGACGAGAAGATTCCTTTGTTTTGTCAATGGCTAGACCACCCACGCAGAATCTTATGGCAGAATTTAGACCCGTCTACCAGCTAATGAGAAATTCCCCCTCAATTCCCCTCATTCCCCTTTTACAACCAAGTAGGAATAGTTTTGCTCGTTCCTGTCAAACTACTTGATAGTTGCGTTCACCACTCTTAACTTGATTTATTTTTTGTTTTTTTTCAGAAATGACTTATTTTAAAAGGAGATAGTTGATAGTTCTGGTAATAAATTGATCGTTCCGGCGATAGCAAGTATTATTATTTATTATTAGCACCGCGTCTTACTACCCGTTCGGGTTATACGCACTTACGCTAATGTGTAATGGTAGGGTGATTGTGAGATGAAATGAAGGACCTACAGTTTAACGTGGAATCCGAACCACGGTGGAGGCCTGGCATTCCTCACATTCACAAGATGTCTTGTCAGAGGTGAAGGAAGGGTTTGGTAATCAGATAAATCTTTGCCGGGACCGAGGAT
>CABFVX010001548.1:55097-136824 GCA_902151425.1 Timema shepardi | reverse complement strand
GCACCCTTGTCAAGGGGATTAGTATCTCGCGGCACCCTTGCCTACTGGATTATAATCTAGTGGCACCCTTATCAAGGGAATTAGAATCTGGTGGTACCCTTGTCAAGGGGATTAGTATTTCGTAGCACCCTTGTCAAGGGGATTAGTATCTCGTGGCACCCTTGCCTACTGTATTATAATCTAGTGGCACCCTTATCAAGGGAATTAGAATCTCTTGGTACCTTTGTCAAGAGGATTAGTATCTCGTGGCACCCTTGTCAAGGGGATTAGTATCTCGCGGCACCCTTGTCTACGGGATTATAATCTAGTGGCACCCTTATCAATGGAATTAGAATCTCGTGGCACCCTTGTCAAGGGGATTAGTATCTCGTGGCACCCTTGTCAAGGAGTTTAGAATCTCAAGGCATCCTTGTCTACGGGATTATAACTTAGTGGCACCCTTATCAATGGAATTAGTATCTCGTGGTACCCTTGTCAAGGGGATTAGTATCTCGCGGCACCCTTGTCTACGGGATTATAATCTAGTGGCACCCTTATCAAGGGAATTAGTATCTCGTGGTACCCTTGTCAAGGGGATTAGTATCTCGCGGCACCCTTGTCTACGGGATTATAATCTAGTGGCACCCTTATCAAGGGAATTAGTATCTCGTGGTACCCTTGTCAAGGGGATTAGTATCTCGCGGCACCCTTGTCTACGGGATTATAATCTAGTGGCACCCTTATCAAGGTAATTAGAATCTGGTGGTACCCTTGTCAAGGGGATTAGTATCTCGCGGCACCCTTGTCTACGGGATTATAATCTAGTGGCACCCTTATCAAGGGATTTAGAATCTGGTGGCACCCTTATCAAGGGAATTAGAATCTGGTGGTACCCTTGTCAAGGGGATTAGAATCTCGTGGTACCCTTTTCAAGGGGATTAGAAGTTCGCGGCACCAATGTCAAGGGTATTAGTATCTCGCGGCACCCTTGTCTACGGGATTATAATCTAGTGGCACCCTTATCAAGGAAATTAGAATCTCGTGGTACCCTTATCAAGGGAATTAGAATCTCGTGGTATCCTTGTCGAGGGGATTAGAATCTCGTGGCACCCTTTTAAGAAATATCGTAAGCGTTTGGTTTTTTACATTTTTTATTTTCTATCCAAAGTAGAATATATCACAGTATCGTACTAAACAATTTATCAGTTTTCTAATTTGTTAACTATTTAAAATTAAAATTAATATGTTTACTTACTTTCCTACTGAGTTAATTGAAAGATATAAATAACAAACACAAACTCAATGAAATAAATAAATGCAGCTATAGATTAAAATAGATTTGGAAATAAATAGACTCGCACACTAACCATCAAAATGGAAACAATTATCACTTCGTTTGCTGTGGCACGTAAAATTCGTTAAAAAAACTTTGTTTCTTTATTTTGATTATTTTATGATTATATTTTATTTTATTTATTATAATTCCTTAACCGGTTCCTTCTCAAAATCTTGCAGCACCCCTGGCCGATTTTGTGGTACCCCAAAGTATCGTGGCACACTGGTTGAGAATACATGACCTAGGTACTCTAAATATTGTTAGAATTTTTAATTTAAAACACCTGAACATTTTTCAGCCTCTGTTTGGTACATAAGCCTCTCCACCACCTCTCCTCCTCCACTACTCAGTTCTATCCTCTCTCCTTCACCCTCCTCTGCATTTCCTTCAGCCTCCTAATTCTTTGTATTCTTCCTCTTGGCCTCCTGCCACCCACTCCAATATCCAACATAATTTTTTGTATCTTCCCCTACTCCATTCATCTCACATGTGCGTCTCGCCTTAGTCGTGACTTCTCCGCACTGGTTCCTTCCTCTAACCATTTCAATTCTCATCCTATACTTTCTTTTCACTCCTAAAGTATTTCTCAGAAATTGTATTTCAAAGTCTTGAAATCTTCTTCCAACCTGCTCCTTTATTAATCACGTTTTTGACGAATAAGTCAATATTGGTACATAGTATTCCTGTCGATCAATCCTTTACACTTCATTGACACATCCTTCCATCCTTGTTTTATTTTCAAGAATGGGAAAAAAATCGTGAGATAATGTATTAAAAAACTTTTGGAACAGACATCATTTTGAAACGGATAATTTTAGTTTTAAATCCGTGTAAATACATCATTCTACTAAGTTCAAAGAATATCCCTGGCCAATTTATTTAAAATTTGGTCCACATGTTTGACAGTTATCATGGAAGAAAGTTCCAGACCGACCTATTACAAGTCGCCAAGTTAAAACAGTACCTCACTTCGCTTGGTCAAAAAAATATTATGGGTATATTTCACAATATAATAATCTTTATTTTTTATTTTCTAGCACCGCGTCCTACTATTTATTCAGGTTATATGCCTATGTACTAATTACACTAAAGGGCTATGGATAAGAAAGGTTTAATTAACAGGAAATGTACGCGCATTTTCCTGGATGGGGAGTGGAAAACCATTTATTAAAACCACTCTCAGTTCACCCTACCAGGATCGAATCCCAATCTCCCCGCCTTCGGCAATCTAGTCCAACACGAGAGTAGCGGGGTGGACCATGCGGCCACCGAAGCAGATGACTGGTTGTATAGCTCATCTACGATAGGAGTGTAGGTAAGTGACAGATATCAGAAGGCTCTTTATTGCAAACAATGGTTGTAAGTATTATTAGAAGCGTTTTATAACACAGTATTACTAAACAAATAATAATTGCATCCATTTTGGTTAACAGAAGGGACTTTCAGACAATGTTAAAATAAAGAGTCATCCGCTAGGTCACTAGCCCCCTCTTCTACCGTATATGAGCTGTAACTGATCGACCTTAGAACTAATCGCTCTTAGAGTTATCACTGAGCTGTTTTCCCAACCAGTGACTCAGGTTTGGTTTTTTCCAGCGGTCGTACGATATTTGATTTTACAAGTTTGGCATCTCTACATAGGTGGGAATAAACTTTAGGCAATGAGTGCAAAAGTAATTTGTTACATTTTTCAATTAAATTAAATATATATTCAACTATATCTTAAATTTAATTTAATTTAAAGAGCTAACCAACTTTAGGAAACGTAAACAGTCTTGGTCCAAAACCATCTGAGGTCAATGGATATTACTTGAGCAATAAAAATCCTTAGAGCAACGTCCCTCGGAAGGGAAGTAAAGCCATCAGTTTCTTGTCGATTGTAGTACATAAAAGAATCCTGAAAGGAAAGTGAAAGCACCTTTCCGGAAAATTTGGTACGTCCTTTAGCGCACGCTCATAATAGATTCAGTGTGGAAGGTAACAGGGAACCACCACGCTATCTGAACTCCCCCTAGCACATGATATTTCTACCAGATGGTTCAGGTAGTACTAACCATCCAAAAGGCTCAGTGAATGCCCATCTCTGGATGAATATAAATCCCACTAACCCAACCTTCGGGTTGTTGACGTAAGAAGAATCAAATAATAAGTTTGTGTTTTATTAAACTATTCATACGGTAGATAAATAACTAATAAACATTATTCCATACCTATTCTGCACTTACATTTGATTTGTATTTAATTTGGCTCCCAATATACCTCCTCCACTCCTCCCCAGCCCGTTTTCATAACATCCATCACTACGACTATCCAACCACCTGTCGGCTACGTTTATGTCGGATATCGGGAAATCTACTGTATAGTTAAATATATATTTTATTTTATTGAAAGATGCAATCAATGGCGGCCGTATCCATTAACTAGAGATTAATTACTTCTATCTTTGAAAATATGGATTTCCTGGACTGGTATTAAGATGTGGAGCAAAAAATAAAACAACATAATAATCCATTCTACATTGACAGTATAGTATCCACATAGCACCGGTGAGTGAATCATATGACTGTTTATTAATTAAATGTCAAGATCGTCTTTGAATTGTAAGCTATTACAGACCTGTTTGAAGGTGTTTGAAAAGTTGGGGGTGGGGTTGGGGGATTTAACCCCCCTTCTAAACCTTATGGCATTCATCGCAGTAAAGTAAGCCCTAGGCTATGTGGTTACGACGTGAATTCAAGAGGAGGAATCTGCAGTGATCCGCCTGTCTGACTATTCCAATTACGGTCGGTAAGCCGACGTGTAAAGGGACCCAGGATTGAGCCAGAGAGAAAATGGGTGGATGGAATGGGCTAGGAAGTTGTAAGGGGGCGTGGGGGGTTGTAACGTCTGTGTTACGGTTAGCGGCAGGGGTATAGAATATTTCTTAGGTATTTGCTCATCTCAACATCTGCCTTTGAGTAGCCTTCCCTTTGGCCTTCACCTATAAGTTTCAAAGAAGATAACATTTATAATTTAATTTTAATTACTTATTTATATTTTCCTAAACATGTGTTATATTAGCCTTTTTTGGATCTATTTTTTAGTATTCTTCGCCTAACCTTTCTTTCAATAATTTCATCAGCTTAGGGGAAAGATGTGAATTGATAAATATGAAAAAAATTCAAAATATGATTATTTATGTCATTGATTGAGGTTATATTAGTGTTTATGTAAGCTTTTTTTAAATGACCTTTTGTTTTTTAAGTTTATAACAAATTCATAGTTTTAAAGATTTACTTAAATCTATAAGCTCTTATTTTAGTGATGCTAAAGATAGAGAATAGATTCAGAAAAGTTGAAATTTAAACCTCGAGTCTTTTGTTGTGTTCATTCCATATTCTTAAACTAAAACCCATTCAAACTATTTGCAATTAAAATTAAATGACTCAGAAAATTTTAAGAAAACTACTATGTCGTTGTCTCATTTATAAAATATGTGAAGACTTTATCATTTTGGTAAGCTAAATGTGGACACACCATTGCTCTTTTTGTCCCCGTCATATTATGAAGGTCTGTAGAGAAGTTACTAGATAGCATCACATAAATAAGATTCCAACAAAATATTGGTGTTAAGCCTAGTTCTCGAACTCCACACACTCATATGGACCTCAATCCGTAATTGATATATGGACACTAAACGAATATATCGATTATTGTTTATGAAACATTTCATTTCAAAAGATTAGATTAGTTTTCTCGTCGTTGGGTGAGTAGAATGTTTCCTTTCACTTTGTACAAAACTGATGAAACATTTCAACAAAATTGATTAATTTTTCCATCGTTGGAGAAAAGACAATGATATTTTCTTTCGGTTGATAAAAATAGAAAAACTATAAATTAAACCTGATAAATTAGTAGAATGTGATCAATGTTGGAAACAAAAGATTGTTTTCTTTTCTAAAATGTCCTTCCTATTAAAATTGGTATGTTCCTCACTTTCACTCCCCTGGTATACACACAGACTGCTACATGCTGGGCAGGGTAGGTGATATGAGGTCTACTATGAGGATGCTGAGAATATAGGTGGTTGTTAGATGATACTGTAGTAGGAAGTAGCTCACCTTACCTGCCTTTGTGTGCTAACAGACAGCTACATGCTGGGCAGTGGAGGTGAGATGAGGTCTACTATGAGGATTCTGAGACTATAGGTGGTTGTTAGATGATACCTGCCTTTGTGTGTTAACAGACAGCTACATGCTGGGCAGTGGAGGTGGTAGCAAGACGAAGCCTACTGTCAGGATGCTGAGGCTCCAGCAACTCCAGCAGGATGACCAGGATTCCAGGAGGGCCTCCTCCAGGGGACTCATCCCCAAGGCCAAGGTCAAAACTGTCAAGATGACCTTTGTCATCGTCTTCGGTGAGTCTCCGAAACAGTTATCACTCTTGATTTTATTATTTTTTTATTATAGGTATTTAACTTACATTCGTATTGCCGTCTGATTAAATGAACTCTAATTACAGACAGACTAAACTCTTATCATATCAACTTTATGTATGGAATATTGTTGGGGATTTAACAGACTCAAGAGTAATTTGCTCCTAGAACTACATCTTCATTTTTGAATAAAGTGCCTCATAGAAAATACAAATTGTTTTGTTGTCAACATTGTAATTTTCAGAATTGTTCTTATGAAGATTGGACTTTACTTGATTAAGCAGAAGTTGAATTTATTGAACGATATTAAAAACTAATAAATTTTATGATTGCTTAATAAACTGAATAAATGAATGATAAAAGATAATTATTGTAGCAGTCCTTGCACGCTTAGATGTGGTAGCCCCTGTAGATTTCCCGGATTGGCAATTTGCCTTGCACTGATACGTTGCATGTTGTCTAAAAATAATGGCGCAGTCAGTCTGTACAGAGTAGGCCTATACGCAGAGAAAATTCTACAAAAATATGGATTTAAAAAATTAAGTAAATTAATAGAAACAGTTATTTTGTAATAGAATCAGCGCTATCTTATGTGCCCGTTCATGCCCAATTTTTTACGGGTCGTGGATGGTGTAGAATTTACCTAAGCTGCTGGATTGGAAATTCTATGGTTTTAAGTACGAGTATGTTTTCAAAAAATCTATTATTTCCACCAATAAGAAGACTCCCTTAGTTAGGATGTTTTATGATTCTGTGTGTGGCCTTGCTGTTTGCTTTGTCATATAAATAAAGTATTGTAACCTTAATATTTGGAATTTTGTACGGTTCTGTATTTGGTCTTGCTTTTTGATTTCTCATATAAGTAGTGTATTGTAGGTAATCGTAATAATTTTAATGGTTCTGTATTTTGTCTTGCTTTTGCTTCCTCAAATAGTTTGAGTATTGTAATCGTAAAAAAAAAGTCTGACTTGAGAGTACGGTCGATAATGATTTTATATGTGCCCATGAAATTAAAAGAGTGGATCAAGCAATTTAGTTTGATTGTGACTAGGGATACAGCAGAAATGGTTAAATGGATTACTTTCAAACTTGATATTTAGATCTTATATAGGCATACTTAAGGATTAAATCATGATGATCCTTCTAGCTTTAAAATTAAGGGTAGTGTACTAATGAATAATTTTTGAAAATTCAAAATTGTTTTAAATATCTTTAAATATGTTGATAAAAATTGACATATTGGGTTTGTTTTAATTTTTTAACGCGCACTTTCTGAACCAAATTATTAAATCAGTACACAATTTATAACTAAATAAAATATACGGGAGTAGTAAGATGCGGTGCTTATAAAAAAACTCAATTATAGAACAGACACAATATCCAACCGTTAATTCATCGCTGTGAAAGGTTAAACAAATATTTTAACGATGATGCATCCTTCTGTCATCCCGGGAATTGAACCCGGGACTTATAGCTTAGTAGAGAGACATGCTACCGACTGAAATAAGGTGTTGGATGATCACATAGCAATACTTATAATTTTTAAATTATCCATTAAGTGCAACTAGATAAAGAGAAAGTATTGTATTAAAAATAAATAAGACTACATTATTATATAATGTTGTCATATCTGAATTTTTATCTGCTTATATATGGATGTCATTTAACTAAAAGTTGGTGTTAAAATACTATTTAGTAGATGTTCTAAAATTGATTAGACCATAAATGTTGACGCGTGTCAGACTCAATGAGATAATTAAAATATGTTCAAAGTGTATCGAAGTTTTAATCTTCCTCCAAAATGTTTTGAAGAAGCGAAGGCTAATGTTTTTGTTTAAGTAGAAGTTAAATTATTTGACTTTGACCTCTACATTTTGAAACCTCACACTTTTCTCTTATTTTGTAGGTATTAATACCATCTATCAAAAGTAACATCTTCAGATCACATAGCTTAATGTATATAGATTAAAGATCGGTAGTCAAAAATGTACCAGATATATTATGAATTTTGAGTAAATATCTCAAGTTTTAAACAATATAACGAGAAAGTCCATATATACATATATGCATGTATGTACGTATGTACTGTATGTATGTATGTATGTATGTATGTATGTATGTATGTATGTATGTATGTATGTATGTATGTATGTATGTATGTATGTATCTGTGTTTATATATATGTATGTATGTGTGTATGTGTGTATGTATGTATGTGTGTATGTATGTATGTGTGTATGTACGTACGTATAAAAATGGCACAGAACTCACTGTAGGGACTTTCTCACTACATTGTTTGAAAATTGAGATATTTACTCAAAACTCATATGTGTGAAACGAAATCATATACAGTTAAAAACCCGAGAAATAATTGCGCTATACTTACGTAAAACATTTTTTGACTCACGGTTTTAAATTTCATAATTTTATTTTTAAAGAATTAAAAACCTCATTTTTATATTTGAATAAAAAAAGATAGATATTGGGTCTACAAGGATCAACACTTCGTATTAAAGTTTATAATTCCAATTAAAATTTTCAACATTTTATTAGGGTTTGCATATCTTATTGTTATCGCAATGCTATTAAATTCCTCATTAATACATTTAGACCAATAAAAAGGTTAATATTTACTATTGAGTCTAAAATGTCAGATATAGATCATTATTGTACAAATATCAATTCCCCTAAATAGTTAAAGGAAAAATAACATCAACTTTTTGAGATACATACTTATTTACTTACTCCATGGCATCATAGAAATATTTCGTTAAAAATAAAGTAGTGTATCTGTACTTCTAAAGCTTACAAAATGTTATTAATCTGTTTGCCAATATCTCAGAAACTATTGTTTTTATAAAGATATAGTTCAAATAATCTTGTTTTTGTTTTTAAAAGTACTACAGTTTTGCAGAGATAAATTATTTACTATCTAAAATAATTGCGGAGCAATGGAAATTTCAGCTTCTGTAAAGTCCCCTAAAAGTAATTTTCACAGGAAATTGAAAAGGGCAAATTTATTTATAATCTTAATCAACGCTTGGATACAAATTTTAATCATAATCATTAGAGCGAATTTTGAAAAAAAAATCTCTTTTTACCCTTAATTAAACTCCTCTTAATTGTATTGTTAACAGACACGCAGCCAGACAGCATCTCAAAAACCACTTTTTAGGGTTCGGGGGTCATGAAACTTCGACATCCATACACATCGTGTAGCTAGAAAATTATTGGTTTTATAAATATATGTCTTAAATAAAAGTTCTATAATATAAATAGACCTACATATTTGCAACTATAAGTAATTTTATAACTCAAAGAGCTACAGAGATATGATACGAAAATAGAGTTTACGCATCAGACCGGAGCCCTTAATGTCATTTTTACATAAAATTAAGAATAGCCCTTTTTTTGTAGTATTGATCAATGCTTATAAATTAAATTTAATTAAAATCGTTGGTGCCGATTTTGATCAGATCGATATATTATATTTTCACCCTTAAGGAAACTACCCTTAATTTTAGGGTTAGATATCAAATTCCAGAAGTCCCTCGGGGTAGCCCTATGAAAACCATAGATACCAAGTTTTAGCCCAATCAGTAAAATAGTTTAGGCTCTACTCCGAGGTACAGAGAGACAGAAATGAAAAAATATTTCTTTCGGATTCGGGTGGTCACGAAACGCAGAAATTTATCAAAATATCGATTTCGAATTTTTGACGATCACAATACTTTCTCTACCTGTTAAGTAGTCTTGTAATTGTCGAATAAAACTCTTCTTGCAAGAATTCTACTTTATCAAAAGTGTCCTTCAAACAATAATGAAGTGGAAGTATAAACATACTATCTCCTGAAACACATTTATGGAAGTTCTACAATTTTTAATATCTACGATGAAATTGAATTTATTACGCAACGGTAATGGAACGGTGAGAGATTCTCCAAACCAATTGTGCTATTCCATACCATTGGTTGGACACCATTGGTTGATTAACCAGAAAATTATATGCACGAATACGCTGGAACCAGAAAACTTAGCCTAGTATGATTTTCTGCATTATTAGGTTAAAAACATTAAAATTTAAAACATTTTAAATTTGTATTATCTACACTAGCTATTTTTAAATTTTGATATACTTTGTCAAATCTGGTAAAATTGTTTTACTGGTCTCAGTTTACCTGTTTTCCTAGTTAAAATTTAAATAAACTGCATAAGCTTTAAGAAGCTCGAACTTAGTATACCTAGAATAAAACGTATAGAGTATTCCATAAAATTGTGAATAATTATTTTTATGTGTTTTATGAAATCCTTAACTGTGTCTTTTTTATATGGGTGCCTTCTATAATTATCCAAAAAACATAACAAAATTCAGAGCAGTCAAACAAATTGAGTGACGTTACATAAAACTTTTCACAAATATTATATTTAAAGTAAAGATATTACACTCTTATAAAGTAGATGTTAGCTACATTTTAAATCTAATAAAATTTGTGAGGCCATCATTTTAAAAGTACGACGTTATTCACCAAACAAATTCGCTTGGAAGTGCTGATAAAATTGAGCGAATCCTCATGTATTGGAAAGGTTTTCTTGAGTAGTACCGAAGAGACATACTACCCCCCACCCATTCACACCCACACACACAACACATACACTTTATGTGTGTGTGCCTAGTGACAAACTGATCGGTCTATAGTAATTCACTACAACCCACCATTTTGTCCTGAGGGGTTACTCTCACTTCTGTTAACTACATTTTAATGAGGTGCTACCAAAGGTACGTGGGAAAGTCTGTTGGCTGACTTGGTCTAATTGCTGACTTATTTTCGAGACGCAGAGAGAATTAGGGGGAAAGAGAAATAAATTGGATGAGAGAGGAAATGAAAGTTAAATAAAGAGGTAATATGATTAGAGGATATGTCAAAATAGAGACATAAATTTATTATCAGCTGGCCAGTGAAGTTGAAGCAGCATGCACCCATTTGGCCATAACAGCTCTAAACTGTAGCCTTTAGGTTTTTAGGAATCTAAGCTCAAAATTTGTAAAATCTAGAATATAATCCACGATACATACACTTTCATTTGAAAACAGCTATTTAAATCAGTTTAGTAGAGCCGTGATTTGTGGCTTCGTAATTTTAAATTGTAAGCTTTGACATTATAAGTCTTTAAGTAAATGCTTTCATTAAAATAATATAATCATTTATGTAGAACTCAGTAATGTGTGTCGAGATAAATTATCGTTTTCTTAAATTGCGGCTTTCTCTTAGAATACTTTTGATATTTGAACATTTTGGGCAGATACTTGTGGTTAAATTTCAATATTATTTTTAATATATATTTATGTATAAAATTTGGTAGGGTAAAACTCAAGGAATCATTATTGAAATAATCACTTTATGTTTTAAATGTATAAATTAAAATGTTGTACAATCGATTAAAAGAAAAATACATCGACGAACAACAAATATATTGATATAAAATAATTGAAATGTATCACCTATTTAGGTAGTTGAAAAATTTAAAACCCGGTGCCGCATAATTGTGCGGTTTTATCTACAGTGAATATTTTACTTTAAAAAAAACCAGTGGAATTGAGACCTATGAAATAATTTTAACATAATTTGAAAAATACTGAAAATTTTTAAAATAATCGTTTAGAACCAATAAACTACCAGACCGATCCCAATTTCACCGTTTTAAAATAAATAATACGTGAAACCACGTTTATATCAATTTTATGGTGCCGGTATAATATTGTGTCTAATTTCCCGGCTAATAAGTCGTGACATGGGTTCTTGACTCTCAACTTTTATGAGGGTAACATTATTATCTTCATGAATATCACTAATAATTTACATGGAATCCATTGTACTACTATCTAATTTTGCCCCAATTAAAGACTATCTTTGAGAGCTAATTAAGATTCAAATCTAAGTGAAGGTTGGCCATCCTATGAAGTGAAATGCCTCAACAATTTATACTGTGGACAGTTCATCTCCTTTGCAACTAGACTACGTTTGTCTCTCTGGGAAGCCACTCTCACGTCAGAAATACATTTCCTCTCTCTGACAAACATCAGAATATGGAAGTAGCTCTATATAACGGTTGCAGTAATAGACGCGGTTGTTCTTTGGATTAAATATTCAATAGACATGAGAGGGTAAAACTTTCTCGGCCATCTGACCTGGATAGCGCTTCGCTTTGGAAGATATATCATTGGAGGGAACACCCTGAAAAGGTCCAAATTGTCTAAGACGTTAGAATAACATCACTCTTGATCGCCGTTAACGGGGTTTGAAATCCATTCGGGTGGATTGGAGAAAGTTTCACACATGTTATTTACAATGTAACCTTCTCATCCTTTCTGCAAACTAGTATAAGTTCACCTCCTCTAAGCTACACTCATGGTCCCTACCCCTTGGACTAGGTCACGTGTATAACTGTATTTAAAGGCTAAGGTGAGATAATTGAATTTATTTTACAGAAAAGGGTTTCGTAAATACTCTTTATCAGGGATGACCGACATTCCCTGACTGAGGGCCGCGTAAGTTCTTGGAGAGTTGGTCAAGGGCCAATACATGAGATTTATACAAATTAATGTAGTAAAAATAAGAAAGAATAATTATATATTTTAACATAAAATACATACATACTGTATACAAGAAATGTTATACAAGGAATTAAACTCATATATTTGAAATGTTTGTTTACTTTTTTATTTACTATTGCTATTTTAAATACTTCACTTTAAACTGGTGATTCTCACAGAATGAACTCGGAATCCACAGTTTGTGCATACTTGATATTCTTATTTCTTCTTGGGTGACCTGGAGGTGTAGGGGTAAGGTGTCAGACCTCTGTGCTGGGGGCCCGGGGTTCAATACTCGGTCCCAGCACTGATTTTATCTGATTGCCAAAACCTGCCTCCACCTCTGACAAGACGTGTATTAATTACAACTTGTGAATGTGTGGAATGCCAGGCCTCCACCGTGGTTCGGATCTCACGTTAAGCTGTAGTTCCTCCAGCTCATCTCACAATCACCCTAGCATTTCACATTAGCGTAAGTGCGTATAGCCCAAACGGGTAGTAAGACGCGGTGCTAATAATAATAATCTTTCTTTTTTACATACCTTTGGTCTGTTCCATTCCAAGGGCTGTAAAGGCTGCCCTTCCATATTCACCTCAGTTTTCCAGGTATTTTCCTCCCTGGAGTTATTTCACCTCTTGACATGCTTGATCTATATTCTTAAAACGTCTAAAAATTTATTTCGGCAATGATTTCCGGAGTCCAGCCAAACTGATTCTCATTAAGATTTAATAAAAGCGTTTACACTAAAGATGTGCTCAAACATTTTATATTTCAAAAACATTCCAAGGGAAGTCACAATTTCAAAAAACTACAATTTTTTGACAGAGTATTTTTATGTATACCAAAACAAAAAATATAGTTCTTCTCTTCTCTATGTATATAAAAGCGAAAGACCTGAATGGCTGACTGACTAACTGACGCTCTCACTCACTCATCACTAATTATCACACTTCCCACGAATCTAGAGGGTTGAAATGGTACACTGGTGTTCCTTATAAGCTAATTAGGAAAAATAAAGATGTTTCCTTTCGATGTTTTGTGATTAAAGGGGTGAAATTGGGGTAGCTACTCTAATCAACAATATCGTTTTATAAACGCTTTTTAAGAATTTAGAGGGTAATAACCCGATAAGTTTTTCTACTAATGCCTTGGAAAAATAATGGCAATCATTTTTAAGCCCATAGATGCTTCTAAGTAAAAAAGGAATAAAGACAATAAATTAAAATATGTAATTACGTTTTAATATGCAACTCCAAGATACGGTAGAAGTTTGTAGTTTATATTTTGCTAAACTGTGTGGTGTTTTTAGTGTCTGTGGGAGTGAGAAGGCCTAGCCCGGGGCGGTGTATGGGGGTGGGAAGGGGTGGAAGGGTGTGGGGAGGGTGGAGGAATGGGAGAGGGTGGGGAAGACCTGTTCAGACGCGCTTAGCTGATAATCCGTCCATTCGCCCAGACGCCGTCGCTCGGTTCAGGTACAAGCCTGTGACTCTTCGTTTACTTCAAGTTCAACAAGATTATTATACAGCAATATATTTGCATTCTGTTTTAGTTCATATTTACAATCTAAAACTAAATAATAACGGGCATTCAACTAGATTTAGATAAAATCATTTACTTTGAGATTTAATATACCAAAGTTTATACATTTTAAATCAAGAAGCTGCAATATATATAGGCCTATATATTATATACAGTATAACTCAGTTCAAACAAGCCTCAGTTGACTTAACAAATCATTTTCGGAAGACAAGATGGACAACAAACCAAATTAAATGAAATATATTTTAAAGATAATAAACTCAAAAGTTAAAAGAGAAGTGTGAAAAACAGTGATAGTAAAATATGTTTAGTAAGTTATTTAAATGCTGCAATCAATTCAATGTGTTTTCCTATAACTAAAGATAATTACAGTAACGTAAAAACATATATTACGAATTTAAAACAACAATACATGTTACGTGTAAAGATCAGTTTTGAAAATCTATATTTTTAAACTCATTCAACCGTTAAAATACTCAGTCTCGTCGCATTCTCTCGCTAAATCCGAATCTTCGCTAATACATACAAGCTTCAGTCCTGATTAGTTCGGATTAGTGTGGTTCTAATGAATATATTGAGTATATATATNTATATCCTCAACCCCTTTTTTAATACATCGGAAACTCTGTTCGCACATTCAGAAACTGACGTAATTTACAAGGCTTCCGATGTAATAAATAAATAGTACGGAACTCCGCATGAACTTTCTCGCTCTATTTTTTAGAAATGGAGATAGTTACTTAAAATTCGTAATATAATATACACTAGGCATTAGCAAACCCGAGAACAAATTGCACTAGATATACTTAAAACCTTTTTTATTCATGATTTTAAATTTCATAATTATATTTTTAAAGAATTAACTTCTTCATTTTATATTTGGATCAATACAAAATATCGATATTGGGTCCCCAATGGTCAACACTTCGTATTAAAATTCTAACTTCCAGTTAAAATTTTCGTTATTTTACTAGGGGAAATCTTATGGTTATTGCATTGCTATTAAATTTTTCTTTTATAAATTTTGACCAATTAAATAGGTAATTATTGACTTTTGAGTCTAAAATTAGAGAGCTAGAATTGTTATAGCCGATTTTGGGAAAATGGAATTTTTCTCTTTTAACCCTCTAGTAAACTGCTATTAATTTTAGAGTTAAACAGATGGCGTTGCAAAAATCACTTTTTATGGTTCAGGAGGTCATGAAACGTCGACGTCCATCAACACCTCGGGCTGGATTTTTTTTTACGATCGTAACCTTATTGTGTTGGCAAAATTAAAGGAAATATAAATTGTGTATAGCTTGAAAACTTTTTGTTTTTTAAAAATATATTTTAAATAAATGATGTTTATTATAAATAGATCCACATGTATGCAACGATAAGAAATTTCACTTCTCAAAGACTTACGGAGATAAAATTAAAAATTAGAATTTACGCATCGGACCGGAACCCTTAGAGTTATTTTAGCAAAAGTTGAGAGTAGCCATTTTGTTTAGAATATTTATAAACGTATTGAAATTAAATTTGATCCAAACCTTTATAGCCGATTTTGATAAAATCTACTTTTCTCTTTTCGCCCATAGGGATACTAGACTACCGTTAATTTTAGGGTAGTATATCCAACCCCGAAAATTCCTCGGGGCAAACCTATGAAAACCCTATATATATATATATATATCAAGTTTTAGCCTTATCGGTAAAATAGTTTAGGCTCTAGTTGGAGGCACAGACAAACAGACAGATAGACGGAAATTCAAAACCTAATTTTTCTGATTCGGGGGGTCATCAAACGTCGAGACTCATCAAAATCCCGAGTTCGATTTTTTTGATGATCACAATACTTTCTCTACCTGAAAGATAGCGAGAAAGTAAAAAAAACGAGTTGTGGTATCTAAAAAACCAGTCTTGAGCTGTATATTTCACAAAAGAAATCACAAAAAGACTGAACTTAATCTGGTATTTACGACAAACCCTATGACTTTGACCAGCAATAAAGCAGGTTTGGGTGTTTATTATCTTGATTACTACTCGTTTGAACTTAAAAAAGCATTGAGATAACACGTATTTTATGGCAATTTATGTTTATGTTTTGTTTATTCTTATTATAAAGTTTTATCATCAATATGATTAACAAACTAATCTCGATGATAGGAACTGGTGAGATAAGTTTTAAAGTTAATACTGTAACATTCGATTGGTTAGTAAATCGAAAACCTACAAAGAAATCTCACCAGTGGGAAACCTATCTTAGTGAAGCCGGCCATTACTGTAAAATAAATATCGCCACCCCAACCATATTATTGCGAGCTTGATGCATTAAAGAGCGTGGCTTGGAGTGAATGTTTTGGTTTATAATGCTGAGGGTGTAACTATTCTAAGTTCTCTAACTCGAGAGCCTATTGTCTAACATAAAGGGGCAGATTAGTTCGTTCGAGGATTTGTAGTGTTTAATATTGGTAGTTTAATATTTTAATTTTATCAACATGATCTCACTGCATGTGTGCAAGTGAGAGAAATGGAATGGAAACAAATAAAGGAGAAAGAATACGAGAAGTAAAGAGGAAGATGGAAGTCCGACACTATATCTCAATCGGTAGCATGTATGTCTACTGAGCTAAGGGTCCTCGGTTAGATTCCTGGTATGGATGAAGAATTTCTCATTGGTGAAATGTAGGTTTGCCATTGCAAAGCGCTGAATTAATGGCCGTGGCCTGGATGTTGTGTCTATTATAGACTTAAGTTAGTTTATAAGTCGTGTGGTGCTATAATCAGTCGGCTCAGAAATTGCACGTTAACTACCTTGATTAAATGAAAATGAAATAAGGAAGATGGAGGTGTTTCCCTAATTTCTTCCAGTTATTGACTGGAAACATACTATTATCATGATGATGTCTTCAAGTAAACTGGCTTGTCGGTGACGGGGAGGTCGGGGCTTGAATCTCGGCCGGGAACGTGTGATTTATCACCGTGGCATTTCCATCGATCATCAAAGCTTAGGTTGTTCCAATTTCTGTAAGAAAATAGCTTACTTCTCCTTATCCCTTAAACTAAACCATTAGCTATTTTTTACAACACGTATTACTATCCGTCCTGGGTTGGTTGCATCTTAATTACGAAAATGAGGTAGAAATTTTGAAGGCAGAATCTATAGGAAATGTATCCGCATTTTTTTTCTTGGAGAGCATAATGGTAAACCATTTATGGAAAAACGCTGGAGAATTCAACACAACCCCCCCTCCCCCCATCGTCACCAACAACCCAGACTAGGTGATCCTGGCATGTAGTCCGCATACACACAAGTGTGGGTAAAGTAAATAATAACCATGGCGATACAGTTAGTAATTCGGAATAAGCATAATCTTTGAAATATGAACGTTCGTGCGATTAACGAACTTCTTAAATCACGAAGTCCATTGATGGTGCTATTAACTAAACCATAATCTCGAGAGCCTTTTTTGCCAGTCGTTCTTGGTCATTCCGTATACTAAGAGATGTATAGTGTTCACGAAATAATAGTCCTAATGTAACCATTCTTTCAGCTGAACTGGTCGAACTATTTCACATTCTTGAAATGATCAAATCCAAAGAAAATGTCAAGGTGACACGACCGTAAACAATTCTGATTCTTCATCCGATCACTTTCAAAGAAACAAAGTAACGAAAGTAAATTAAATTAGAGCTTCCCTCATTAGATATGCGCTATTAATTTCGGTTTGTTTAGTTTGAAAGTAAGTTGATTGTCTTGATATTTATATTGTTCGGAAAAGTTATTTAACACATCTTCAAGCTATAAGCACCATTGTACTAATATCTATAATTATATAATAATTTCAATTGCATTTGAATAACTAAAGGTTGTAGTTCGCTAACGATTGAACGACAAGCTATAGTTAGCGTATGATTGAACTATATGAACAAGCTGCTCATTTCAGAAAACTGAATCACTTTGCGCTGTTCCTAAAAGCAAGCAGCTCTCCCCTTCTCTACTATATTCCCTCAGGGACTGGAAGGATGGGAAGGCTACCCCCGCCCCTTGTTTATGTATGCCCTCCTCCTCATACACATCGTAACAAGTAATGTTACCTCTCCCATACTGCTTCCCCGAAAGCCCGTTGGGGTGCCTGCCAAGGTTCCGTAGAGAGGTTAGTTGACTTGCTTCCGATGGAAAACTAATAAGAATATAGTGTCACATTTTAGATTCTCCCCTCCCATCTTCATATATATTCTGTTTGCTGATAACCTCCCCATTCCATATCCCTCCAACCACCGTTGGCTATTTCAAAGTTTTCTCCCCGAAACATTCCCTTTGGTCGGTGGTGTATTTCTCAAAGATACTCCCTTAAATCGGACAAAGTTTCTCGAAACTCTTTTAGTCGTATCTGTGTTTGCTTATGAATACGTTTTTATTTTAAAGTAGTGCACACAACATCGAGAGGTTTGCTATTTTTATTGAGCCCCTCCCTTCCCCCATTTGAATTCATACTGGGAACTTTCTATACACAAGTTTTTTTTCTGTGAACTACAAACCTAGCTAAGGCTGGTATTCGCTTTGAGTTTAATATTTTTAAGCACTTTTCTTAGTATTAATTCTTCAAACGGTTTCAAGTGCAAACTTTTCCCTGTAGTTCCTACCACTCAATGACATTCTTTTAGTTACCGCACAGGGTTTTTTTTTCAAGGGGTATTTGCAATGTTTTTCTCTTATTTTTATTAGTTTGGCCATAGTCGCTTGTATATATGCCTGCAGAAATGCCTTTTAGTCAGTTGAACAAAGTGAATATTAAATAAAATATATGCTACCGTCTAGGAAATCAAGTATTTGAAATGTCGACATAAATCTCACATATATCCATCTGTTAAAAGTAGTACTTGTTCTAAAGCGAGCTCTTCATTAAGGTTATTGTTATTTTCAGTGGAATTCGTGGATAGAGTATGACACAGAGCTTAAATTTTGAAATTGTAACGTCATTATAATAGTATATTAAATCGGATTATTTATGAAAAAGAAAGAGAAAAATTTATTGGATTATAAATCATACACTGTTCAATGTTTTAAAAAAATTAATCGAACGACACAAAAGTTTGGAACGAAACTTTCAAATATAAGCTGCCATTAAATTTCTTGTTCTACTAAAAATAAAATATACTGTGCTATTCACATAACCATTATGAAAAATTATATCTAGAATAATTCTCAAACAATTTCTAGTTTTTAGAAAACATAATCATCAGTAAAATACCCTGAAATTATTTTTTCTTCAAAAAAATTTACACAGTATTATTTATCATGCAAAACATTATCATGATATTAATTTTGAAATAATAATCAAAATCATTTTTGATAAACTTTGAATGTTTGAAAAGCATTTATCTATAAACGACCCCCTCTGTAGTCTGGTGGTTAGGGTTCCTGACCAAGCAAAAAACAAGAACTTTATTTGAACTTCATCCCACCTTGCCTCAAAGAATACTCTAAGACCATGGACTACATACTTAAAAGTTGAATTGACATAGAACACAAGTTGATAGATACGTTATAATATGTAGGTAAGCAGGTACTATTTTGTCGAACAACCAACTTTATACTTATCTCAACATCTTCATTCAAATTCATTACCTTTTCGGGTGACCTGGCGGCCTAGGGGTAAGGTGTCATACTTCTATGCTGGCGGCCGGGGTTCAATCCTCGGTCCCGGCAAAGATTTATCTGATTACCAAACCCTTCCTTCACCTCTGAGAAGACATCTTGTGAATGTGATGAATGCCAGGCCTCCACCGTGGTTCGGATTCCACGTTAAGCTGTAGGTCCTTCATTTCATCTCACAATCACCCTACCATTACACATTAGCGTAAGCGCGTATAACCCGAACGGGTAGTAAGACGCGGTGCTAATAATAATAACATTACATTTTCACATTAGTTTTTTTAGATGCATGAGAGAACATGTTTATACATACATGATTAATAATTATAAATGATTTAAGGGAAAAAAAAGCTTTTTTCTTTGTCATTATTGTCTTTAATCAAAAATAATTGTTGGGGGATGAAAATGTAGAGGTACAGTACATATATTCTAAATTCTGTTTTCCTCAAACTTATCTTATTAGTTTAGTTAAATTATGATAGCCTGAAAGGGCAGTAAGACGTGGAATAAAAACAAAAATCATTTCATCATCATTGTCTTCAAAAATTCACTGGATATTCATGAAATGATGCGTGACTAATTACGTGATGAAATATTTTTTGTAAACGCTTGGTCTACAAAAATAAAATACAAAATAGTTTGTAGGGAAGAAAAAAATATTTCAGAAGTGGTTTAAAATAAAGTCTTCAATTCATTTTTAAAAATGTTTTGGTCTAAAGCAAAAGAACGGAGAGAGTCAGCTGTTTCTCTTCACACTTGATGAGTTCACTTGTCTTCGCTCTCATTGCCAAAGTTTTCAAATAGATCGAGAATAAATAAAACAACTAAAGCTATGATCTTTTCCCTTCTACTATCTTGTACAACGTTGCAGTTCCACGTTTTGGTTTTATTATTTTGGCAGTAGAAAACACGAGAGTTGTTTGTTTAAAAACGTACTCGTCTCTTTTGCAAACAAATTAAAACTGATTTTCACTTTCAGTTTGGTAAAGTATTTATCTAGAAACTATCATACCTTTACTTTTATTTATTTGTATAGGATTGTTGGGATTTTTTTCACATCTTACTATCTGTTTGGGTCACGCATTTTAATCATTACGTTGATGGGATTGGGAAGAGATATAATTTAGATAAAATGTACCGGCATTTGCATGAAAATAAAACTGAAAAGCATTTAGGGGAAATTGATTAGCTAGGATTTGATCTTCAATCTTTCAACACCAGAAATCCAGACTATATGGGCTAACATTTAGTCCGCAAGCACAGGCATGTGTAGGGCCTATTTAACTAATAACTCCGAAGATAAATTGAGAGTATAATGGGAAACAGTCTTTCTCCATTGATATATCTACTTATATTCCCGATAGTAGGCCTACTAACGAAGATATTTACACTAATATTAACTTTCATTGATGGGCACGCAGACTAGGGCATCAATATAGTCTGGTCTGGTTTCCTCCTGATGGAGAGGTTAAGGTTTAGATCCTGTTCGGGTGTGCTGAAGAGAGTCTTCTCTAAATAATTTGCCAGAAAATTCTGGTACATTTTCTGTGGTATGAAACTGTCCTTATCCTATCCTATTATATTAAATATGGGGATAACCTGGATGGGTGGTAAGACACTGTAACCAAACCAGTTGTTCAAGAGTCCACTCTGCAATTACATTAGTACATATCTAGAAGACGAGTGTGTGAAAATAAGGACCTTATCCAAGAACAAGTATGAGTAAAAGTGAAGGATGAGTGAGTGAACAGTGAAATGACCTTGATTTGCTTGCTATTGGACCGTCTGCACGAACGTACCCTATTAGATTGCGAATCAATGCCTCTTACTTCTCACTCAACCTTCACTTTTACTTATTCTCGTTTTGTCTACGGTGTTAAGCTTATTGCTCTAGGTCATATGTGTATGTAAATTGTGTTTGAAAACCGCACTATAAATAACTCCATTCAAATAAAATCCGTGTCGTTTAATTTGAGCGAGTATTGGGGTATTGGTTCAAAGAAAGAAACCTTAGTAGGATTTTGGTAAGAAGGAACTTTTAGAAAGTACAACCCTCTTTTAACGCTAAGTATTGATTAAATTTTACTTAAGGAGGGATGGAAAGGGACTAGAAAAAAAGCCAGTGCTGTTTACAGTTTTTATGGTATAATCTTTTTGACCAAAATAAATAAAATATTGCTCCAGTACAAACATAGTGTTTAATTTTCTTCACGTGGTGATATCAGCAGTGTTGTTGAGTATATATCATGAGCATGGTGGCATTATCTAACAAACTTTTTAAATGAAAAGAAAAAGTTTTCATTCGATTTCAGAACGCCCTTGACAAATATTCAAGAAATTGTTAGGTCACCATGTGAAGAAAATTAAGTTTTATGTTTTTACTGAAGCAATATTGTATTTATTTTGGCCAAAAAGATGGTTTGCAATAAAAACGGCAGGAACACTAATATTTTATCGTGAGCCCTTCCATCCCATCTTAAGTATTGGTATTATTTCACAGGTATTGATATTATCAATAAAAAGGGAGAGATTCAGGTCAGATTACTAAATGTATAAATATTTGAAATTGTTCAAGTAACTTTTATAGCTGTCAATAAAGTTGGTTTTTATCGAAATTAGACTGTATCTTTAAACGTAGAATTTATCTTAAGAAAGGTAGGGGAACCATCTAATAAATCTCTCAGGGGGTGGATTATCTGTCGCTCCTCTATTCTGGAATCTGACGAAATCCCGGGGGTACATGGAAGGCTCCAACGTATGTGTGTGTGTGTGTGTTTGGGTGTGTGGGTAGGTTGCTAAGTGTGTGTGAATCTGGCGAGGATAGAAACCGTATCCCCATGGGGAAACCACGAGAGTTTAGAAGCACAAAGTGAAAAACCGTTTATTCTCTTTCGTGTAACATTTAGTACACGTTATTTTAGTCATTAATTGAGACATTTTGTACATTTATTTATCACGATGAGGATCTGGGGGACGTAGGGGGGAACGGGGTGGGGTCGTAGAAGAAATCTTTAAACCTAGGAAGAATTTTTCAAACTCTTTTCTTAGAAGGAATAAAATATGTTTTTATAGTTTGAAAAAAAAAAGCAGTATGTACTGTACAAGTCTAAGGTCGTTATTACAAATATAGTATCATATTTTAATTCATACGAACACATTCACAGGATCTGAAATCATTCATTTAGCCGCTCTACTTTCATCATTTGTCATCAATCTTCTGAATGGTTTTCTGTAGCTTTACACTTCTGCCCACCTAATATCCAAGTCATTTACATACTTATAAATATTGTTCTTGCCAACATCTTCCACTATTTGTTTCATGTATCCCATACATCCTTCGTCCTCCTATTGAATTTGTTTTCATTCAATATATCCATCTATTAGCCAACTTCGTCAAACCTGGGTGTGTTTTCGATGGTATATATGTATTTTTTTAGCACCGCTTCTTACTAACCGTTCGGGTTATACACTTTTGTTATAACTACACTAATGGTTTTTAGGGATTAGGAAAGCTATATTTATAAAAAGTGTACCCGCATTTTTGTAGAGGAAGAGTGAAAAATAATTTTGGGAAACCAACCTCACTACACACCCGACTGAGATTTGAACCTTGATCTCCCTGTCATCGGTAGTCTAATGCACTGCGAGAGTCGCGCGTTAGACCATGTGGCCACCGAGGGGAGTCAAATAATATTAACGACTCTTTTTCGTAAACAGCTTCAAATCATCCTCTCTCTACCTTCGCCTCTACTCTAATAAAGGAAATTAAATACAGCTCACAAGTGATACATTTTTTTTCCCTCGGTGGGACTGGACGTATTTTTTTACGAACATTTACTCAACTCATTAAAATGACTATCGAAACATATTTAAAGATCACTGTACTATTTTTGAATATATAATACACACGTGAAATAAAGCTAAATTAAATATATTTGTGGAAATTAACGATATAATAAAATAAATATTTTTTTCCAGTAGCATACGTACATCGTTCTTTGTCTTTGTTGTTTACTTAAAATTAAATGTGTTTGTTGTAATAAGTATCACTCCACCATAAAAAAAAATAGTGTGTCAAATAGTTGTAAGATATTAGTAGAGTTTTTTTCATTTTAAAAATATATATTAGGCTTATTGAATAAGTTAGATGTATACACATTTTTTAACCAAAAATTAATTTTTTTACCCACTTTTTATACCAAAACCCAGCTTTCAATTTATCAAAATTCAATCATTATATTTACCACCAATGAGAATATGTATATTAATACCTTATATATATATATATATGTATCTTACGAGAGCTTGTAAGCACGCGTGGTGTATATTACCAGACGTTTCTGGTTTGAATCCTGACCAACTCAAAATAACTTATATGCCTTGGTTGTTCTCGATATGAGTGTGTTATTTATTCTTGGCCAATAGACTATATTTTCTATTCGGGTGCCAGGTATACTAAGATTCTGGTAGGAAGAACAGTAAATGACAAATACAAAAGCTAGTGAAACCACGTTCATATATTCATAAGTCCAGTTATGTGATTTAACCTTTAACTTTTGATGAATAACGTTAATAACTATAAGATAACATTAGTGATAAAGTAAAATTCTATCAAATCTAACCCCCAAAAATTATGTTTGTATTTTCTAAACCTGTTCTTCCTATCAGAATCCTACTATACTCGTAGGTAAGTGTCCTACCAACCAATGTTTATTATTAGGTTATTGTTGCATGTGAATGAATATTACTAAGAAAGGAAAATTAGATTTATTAATAATTTGATTTATTGAGATTCTTAATTGTGATTAAAATGTTAAAAATATATACTGCGTTTACATCGTAATGCTAAAATAGAATTTACGTGCCTTATTTATTGTATGGGTTCCCTACCTTACTAAGTTTAAATTCTATATTTAAAGATACAGTCTGATTTCGATAGGAAGGAATTTTATGACAATGTAAAAAAAAGTTCAAAATATTTCGTCAAATAATATGATATGCAACTTTCCCTTTTAATTGATGATATCAATACTTATGAAATAATACTAATACTTAAGTAAAATTGAATCATTATTAAGCGTAAAAGAAGAATGAATTTTCTAAAATTCCTTCCTACCAAAATCCGACTTAAGTTTCTTTCTTTGAACCACTACACCAAGAACATTGGAATATCTTAACAAGACACCACTCCTAGCTCAAATACTCGCTCAAAGCAAATGACACGTATTTTATTTACATGGGAGTATTATATTATTTAACTCGAAAAATTACATCTGTACACGGGAATCGAACCCGGGATCTTTATCATGTACTAGTGGTGTTTTCTCCATGGCTTTTCCTATCTAATCTGCAAGCTCATGTGGGTATATTTCCTCTAAACTGATCTTCAAATCAATATGTACCTTTAATAAGTCATTAATAACCTTGGAGTTAACCTACTAGTAGTAATACAAAATAATATTCTCTTTGAAAAGAAAGTATTGAGCTAATTCATCTTACGGCCACTATGAAAGTTAGATTCTGCCCCAACCAACATTCTCTCAACCACTATTTCAACATAATACATGTTATCAAGAACGAATAGTTGTAGAGCTGTTTTCGAAGCACTAAAATGTTTTACTGCTTTCCTTAACCCCTTAAACCCCCTCTCTACACTCCCACGGAGAGCTCTTTCAGATTTAATCATCGCTTCTTGATCCCATTTCTTTCTTGGAGTATTTTGGCTTCAGCCCCACTACTCTTCTTATAAGGCATTTCAGAATGTACCTCTAAAACTTAAAGGTTAAGTTACGTTGACTCGCTTGCTTTGATTTACATATTATAATATTTCTCTTGGGTATCATATGATCAACGCCATCTATAAGCATAATCTAACAAACGGGTCCCACATGATTAACACCATTTGTAAATTAATATGTTATGTCAAAACGTATAATTAATCAAATATTAAATTAACTTTGCCATTTAATTTTATGGAAGAGCTATTCCACTTTAAACTCTGCTGAATGCTTTGGAGGTTGTTTTACCCATTTGGTTGTTTATGAATATCTCTCTTGGAGAATTATGGTTCATTTCCTTCAAATTCATAAAAATCCATTACTTTGAATGAAATCCAAAAAGAATTAAATTAATAATAATATCACCTGTTGTAGCTTTGGCTCCAAAGAAAATAAATGAACACAAACTATAATTCTTATAAATTAACCACTAGCGCTTTTTCGGAGATATTAACACTAAAAAATCCAGTTCAAACGCTCAACGCTAAAAATAGTTAAATTACTGAAAATTTAGTGGAAATGTTCATATTACAGAAAGTGCATTAGCGTCAATAGGAGGTGGTAAATCCGTAGAATGGAAAACATCCATATACACACCCCTAGTTTACCCACGGGGATTCAAACCTCGACCTCCCCATCACGAGCAATACACTCTATTCATAGTCTTACAACTAAAATCGCAGGACCACCAATGTGTGTAGCACTTCTCAAATTAATGTATATGTTTATAATATTAGCAAATCTTGCTAGCACTATGTAAATAATCTTGTCTTAAATGTAAGCAGTGTTTAGAAATATAATTCACGTCAATATTTTTAATATTTAGCACAAGCTCGATTTGTGATTTTATTGTGTTGTTAATGTTTACAGTGGAATCATTGTGCGGAAAAACTCGTGTCTGCAATATGTCCACAATCATCTGGTGGCGATCGAACTTGTAAAATTGTCGTTATCATTGTCTAGTAGCTTTGTGAGTTTTTGAAATTGTCGCTATCTGGTAGCATTATGTTTGTAATGCAATCATTTTTTGGTAATATTCAGATTTGTGAAGTTGTCATTGTCTGGTAATTTTGCCATCCTCTGATGACGTTCGTGTCTGTAATGTTGGCAGTTTTCGTGGTGTGCTGGAGCCCGTACATAATCTTCGACCTGCTCCAAGTCTACGGCCACGTGCCTCGCACGCAGACCAACATTGCGGTCGCCTCGTTCATCCAGTCTCTGGCGCCGCTCAACTCCGCTGCCAACCCTGTCATTTACTGCCTATTTTCCACCAGCATTGGGCGCACGCTAAGGCAAGTAGAGGTACTGGTACACATTTATGTTTATTGGTTTGGTTCAAGCCATAGTTTGGCAATGACTGCGCATGTGCGTTGCCCATCTAGTTGGTAGTACTAACACTGCACGTAAGTAGATAGATAAATTTATGTAACCTCAAGCACTGTACCATAATAAATCTAAAATAAAACAAAGCACTTTATCATGGTCACGTAGAAGTCTCGTTTGAGAATATGCTACGTAGTAATTCAATATTTAAGGGCTTTTTATAATTTTGGGGAGGAAAAGTATATGATACAATTAAAAAAACATATTATTAGCATCGCGTTTTACTACCCATTCGGGTTATACGGACTTACGCTAATGTTTAATGGTAGGGTGATTGTGAGATGAAATGAAGGACCTACAGTTTAACGTGGGATCCGAACCACAGTGTAGGCCTGGTATTCCACACATTCACAAGTTGTGATTAATACACGTCTTGTCAGAGGTAAAGGAAGGATTTGGCAATCAGATAAATATGTGCCAGGATCGAGGATTGAACTCCGGACCCCAGCACAGAAGTCCAACACCTTGCCCCTAGACCACCAGGTCACCAAAAAAACATAATATGTTACTATAGAAATCTCGAGACTAAAGAGAAGTTAGCAAATAAAACTAATTTCAAGTCATATTTATAATATAAATTTATAAAATGAAAGATTATCTCGTTTTAAAGGGGGCTTTTGAAGGCTTTTTTGTAGGGCGTATTTTTTTTATTGGAATTAGCACGTCAAACCAGTTTATAGATGGGTCTGTTATAATTTAAGGATAATCAATGTTAGTTTAGAAAATGTTGCTGGTTTATGAGTGCAGCCGATATTGCTTACTTTCACCTGCAAATAAGAATATTATTTAAATCCTACAAAATAATAATCGTTCCAAAAAGAGGTCTGGGCGGTAAGCTCAAAGGGCTTGTGTTCTCCTTAAAAGAAAAAAACTTACGTATTTCTTGACTGCTGAGGTTGGTGACAAAATCTCTAATAAATATCCCCCTCTTTTCTACACACAATCAGTGGGCCAGACAAGAAATTATTTAAAAATATAATTTTAATTATTGGAAATAGGTAAATAGTTAATAACGTTGTGACCCATAATAGCAGGTAGCTTTTCTCAAACATATTTTCCAAAGCTTAAGAAATGAAGGGAAATTGTTGCAAAGTTGTATATTATTTTTTAACTCGTTAAGAACCGAAAAACTGTATTTCTCTATACGGAACTAGAATCGATAAATATTTCAGTTCACCTTCTTTGAATCTCGGTAATGGGGTAGGAATGAGAAAGTTAGAATAGGATATGCACCCGGTGGGTTAAGCCTTTTTAACACTCACTTATATCTATATACACACACTAAGAAGCATAAAATGCACTAAATATAATATTATATCCAACACACAACTTACAAACAAACTTAACCTAAGACAGCAAAACTTAATGTTAAATACCAACTCAAGCACAAAGGTTTATAATATTTTCTCCGTAAGATTTGGTATAGACTTAAAATCTAACTTAACCTTGAACAACATTACTGTAAACACCCAATACTAGCCCTAAAAGAATTTCAATATCTGTATAATATCACGGACTCCAATACAAATATTAAATTATTTTATTCATTTCGTGAAATCGAACCAGCTGCTCTTAAGCCATTAATTCCCCTCCCCCTTTGTTCTGTCATCAAGAGAAGGAACTACGTAATATGAAACCAGGATGATATAGTATATCTGAAGACTGTCCTTACTCGTTGGTAAACTTGGTAATTACCAGTAAGGATTATAAATTAATACTCTCTAAGTAGGACCCATTATTGTATCCATGTGCTAGTCATTTCCGTTGCTATTGAATTGATCTAGGTTTACCCCAACAAGTTTAGATACGGATTAAATCTCGATATTAACACTGTAAGCGCTTTCTGCTTTAAATTAATCGTAACTAAATGCTATGTACTATTCAAGACTCGTACCCATAATTTTATTGTTTGCTGTTGGAGGAATAGTATTCTAGCAAAGGGATCTTATGGTGATGTTACCCGAGATTCGTTTTCTAGCATGAAATCCCTCTTGAATCCATTTTTTTTTTTAATTTTTGTTGTTTGCCTCTCACTACCCATTCAGGTTATACGCATATGAGCTAATTACACCAACGTGTTATGATTGGGCAAAGTTTCATTTCGAGTAAATGTAACCGCATTTAAGTAGAGTGTGAGTGGAAACCCATTTAAGAAAAAATGCCCTTAGTACTAACGACCGAGATTCGAACATCAATCTCCCTGTCATCGGCAGTATAGTCTGTTGTGAGAGTGACTCCTTAAAGCTTAGTCCATTAGATCACTGAAGTGGATTTATTAAACTTTCAAAAAAATAGGGGGGGGGAGGTATGTTTGGATATACCAGTTTTGTTATGAATCTGTTTTTTTTATCATCGCGTCTTACTAACTGTTCGGGTTGTACGCTTATGTACTAATTACTTCGATGGGTTTAGGGATGAGAAAGTTTACATATATAGGAATTGTACCCGCAATTGCGTTGAGGGAGAGAGAGAATTAATTTTGTAAAAACTCATTACACCTGACTGAGATTTGAATCTTGAACTCCCCGTCATCGGTAGGTGTCTAGTCTACTGCGAGAGTGATGCCTTAGAACATGCGTCCACCAAGCGAGTAATCTAGTATTAATACGCATTATATTTGATAGTTAAAATAATTAAATAAAGTGCAGCTGCTAAAAAAAATGGTACGGTGTACCGCACAGAATTTCTCTCGCTTTTATCTTAAAATGCACATTTACTAAAAACTCGTAAGATTTGTGACACAAAATAATAGGTATCTATACATTGTTCTAGAAAAATTACACCAAATATCATTAATTAATTGATATACACATTGCTCTATGGCATTAGGAACGAGGAACACTGTTCCAGAAAAAATGAGAAAAGAGAAACATCTTTGTCCTCCAAAGAGCATAAGAATAGAATTAATTTACAAAGACCCGATTTAAAGAGTGTATATATTTACTTATGGCTTATAAATTAAACGTTGACATTTTCATCAAAATCTTGAGCTCGATTTTTTTTTGACGATGACAATACTTTCTCTCCGAGGTCTCGAAAGAAAGTAAAAAATGGCTTTCGAGTTTATATATCGTGGAGATTATCTAAACTCCGACGTTTCGGGGAAGTTCGACAGCCCTATTTTACCCCGTTCATTTGAGACCGTGTGTTTTATTGCACCACGTCTCACTCCCTTTCCGGATGATCCACATTTAATCACACTAATGAATTTGTAAATAAGGTCTAATTTAAAGTAAATTCGACCGCATTTGTTCTGAGGGAGTTTGAGAAACCATTTAGGGGAAAAAAACTCGGTAGAGTATACCTAGATTCGAACCTCTCTTCTTCAACGTGAATTTGGGTGCATATCCTAATTTACCTTCCTCATACCTACCTTATTAGCGTGATTTAAAAGGTGTACATCTTGGATGGGTGGTAAGATTTACTGAGGAAACAAAAAGATACGTCGAGGTGATAGATTTATTTTTATATGTGGAGCTAATGTGTCAGACATAAAAGCATTTTTCTCTATCTTCTTTGTTTACTTTTGAGTCTCAGCTAAGATGAAATACCTTACAATTCTTTTTTTGTTTGATTTTCTGCCAACAAAGAGTAAAAGAGACTATACCGCTTACGAGTCTTGACGTGTTACTAACTCCTCCCATTTGTGTTGAAAGGGTGAAATAGATCACATAAGATTGACATAGTGACATGTTAAGAGCCTTTCTCACCCCTAAAATAACATAGCTACAGATAGATTTAAATAGGAATGTACGTTTTTGATATTTGTAAATGTAACTATAACAATTTTTAGATCTGTCTACCTTAAGTGATACGACCTGCATCCATTAGTATTGATAGATCATATCAATACCAATTAAAATAATACTAATAATAGAGTTGAATGGTATCAGTGTTGACCGTAAAAGAATATTTTATTTTTTAACAGCTCCTTTCTGCCAAAACCCGAGTATATTCAGGATCGAGTAGACTTACTTAGGGATTTTTTTTAATGCATTTATTGCAGGACTGACGTCTTAAAACATGCGACCAACGTTTATCTTCAATTTAAACAATTTTCTATTTAATATAGTAAAAATTTGTTTTCTGTCTAGCATTATCTCCAACCAGATAAATAGTACGGAACTTCGCACGGACTTTCTCGCTCTATTCTTTAAAAATGGAGATATTTACCCAAAACTCGTAATATATGTGAAACAAAATAATATACACTAACAAACTCACGCATAAGTTGCACTATACTTATGTAAAAAAAATTAGTCCCGGTTTTAAAATTTATAATTTTATTTTTAAAGAATTAATGTCCTCATTTGTATGTTTGGACCCAATATTGGATCCACAAGGGTCAACACTTCGTATTAAAAGTTTAACTTCCGGGTAAAATTTTCGACATTTTATTAGGTGTGCAAATCTTCATGCCATCGTATTGCTATTTAATTCCTCATTTAAAAATGTTGACCAATAAAAAATTTAAATATTGACTATTGCGTCTAAAATACAGATAGATCATTGTTGTACAAACATTTCTCCCAAGAGGTTTAAGGAAAATCAACATAAACCTTTTGAGATACTTACTTATATTTAATTACTCTTTGGCATTGAAGAATTATTGCGTTAAAATTTAAGTAGTATATATTTACAACTAAAGCTCACAAAATTGTATTAATATATTTACCAATATCTCAGAAACAGTTGGTTTTATAAAAATATATTTAATATAAAAACTTTTTTATTTTTAATAATACTACAATTTTGCAATGAAAAGTTATTTAGTATCTCAAATAGTTGCGGAGATACGGAAGTTTCTGCTTCTGTAAAGTACCCGAAAAGTAATATTCATGGAAAATTAAATAGCCAGTTTATTAATAACCTTAATTAACGCCTAGATACGAATTTTAATCAAAATCGTTTGAGCCGATTTTGAGAAAATTGATTTTTTCTCTTTTCACCCTTTATTAAATTACTCTTAATTTTAAGTTTAAACAGACACACAGACAGATGGAATATCAAATACAACTTTTTAGGGTCCGGGTGGTCATGCATGATACGTCGACATCTATCAACATTTCAGGTTTGATTTTTTTTACGGTCGCAATACTTTACATTTTGTGTTCGAAAAGTTAAGAAATATATATCTTTGCGTATATCTTTAAAGTTATTGGTTTTATAAAAATATGCTTAAAATAAAATATCTGTATTATAAATAGACCTACATATTTGTAAAAATAGGTTATTTCATATCTCAAATAGTTTAGGAGATATTATATATATATATATATATGTATATATATATATATAAGATAATTTACACATTAGACCGGAGCCCTTAAAGTCATTTTACCAAAATATTGAGAGCAGCCATTTGGTTTAGAATATTTATAAATGTTTTGAAATGAAATTTAATCAAAATCGTTAAAGCCAATTTTGAGAAGATTGACTTTTTCTCTTTTTGCCCATCAGTAAACTACCCTTAATTTTAGGGTTAGATATCCAATTTAAAAAACCCTCGGGGCAACCCTACGTAAAACCTTTATACCAAGTTTTAGCCTGATCGGTAAACTAGTTTAGGCTGTTGTTTGAGGTAAAGACAAACAAACAGATAGACAGACAGACTGAAATTCAAAAACAACTTTTTCGGATTCGGGGGGTCATGAAATGTCGATATTCATCAAAATCTTGAGTTCAAATTTTTGGCGATCACATTTTATCATTTGTTGAATTGAAGCATTGAGGTTTACTGGTCACAGAACCACTAGTAGGGTCTACATAGAATATTTGTCTCATTTAAATTCCACTACCTTCAATAAAGGCTTCAGGTTAAGATACTAAAATGCAACGATTGGTTTGAGCTGTATTACTTAATCTAAGATACGCGTTGACGTTCCCAAACCGATTTTTGTTGAGTCGCGAAACGTTTATGAAATGGGAAAATATAATAATTATTAGAAACTATAAAATTATGAAAAAAATGATAAAGTGAAAAAACGAGAATAAAACTAAAAAAAGGCAAAAAATAAGATTCATAATTTTTTTTTAATTATATTTATTAATATATTTTTAAACATTATTAAAAATTATTTTATTGAAAAATATACTCCCTCAAATTTTTCATATCCATTAAAGCTATGTGGATTGAGATTTATTCCATTCACGGTAGGAATTACTCTCTGAAAGGTCTTTTTTCCTACCAATATCCTGGTATATAATAGATTTATGGTAGGGAAAAAGGCCTTTCAGAAGTCAATTCCTACAGTGAATGGAATATATTTTGGGGCTCTAAAACGTTTGGGAAGCATTATGATAGACAACATCCACTAAAAACTGTTTCTTCAATGCGCACGCGCAGTGTAGTTAGAGATATGCCAACCCCCGCGTCGAGTGTGTTGAAACAAAGTTTAATGGCTTCAGCCCACAAGCGAGCTATACCGATTGACCATCCGTCATCTGTTGGCGAAGATAGTGCCAGCACTCGCGGATAGGTGATGTTAAGTGGTCAGCTGAACGAACTGTTAATCTCAGCATTTTAGACTGGAGCTGCTACGTATTTATTCAAGTAGCTTATAATTTGTCTTCACGAGGCTGAGTTGACCCCAATCCAGTATCACTACTTTACAGACAAATCTGTAAGCTCAGGTGATCGAACCCGAAACCTCTGATTCTTTAACCAGGAACTCTGACTGCTAGACCACTGAGGCGGTCGTATTGAAGCAATAACAACATTAAATAGAACAATAGTATGTCGATCTGTTGCAGCTACAAAACATTAATCGAAAAACACTTAAAACAATAGTCGTAGTATAAAAGATTATTTTAACAACTTATATTTTTTATTTACCGTGTCTTATTACCTCTAGGGGTTTTACGCGTATGTAGACTACTAACTACGCTAATGATTTTAGGGATTAGAAAGCTATATTTTACAGGAAGTGTACCCGCATTATCATGTAGGGATCGTGGAAAAGCATTTTGGAAAAACTACTCTCAGTACACCCGACCGAAATTCGAAGCTCGATATTCCCGTCATCGGCAGTCTTAGGGCCAGTTTCATAGTCAAATTTAGTACGCCTCAAGTGCGGCGCTACACTAAGTAAATGACGACACCTACCTAAACTCGAATGGAATGGGCCAGTTTCATATACGAAACTGACCCATTCCATTCGGGTTTAGGTAGGTGTCGTCTTGTATTTAGTGTAGCACCGCACTTGAGGCGTGCTAAATTTGACTATGAAACTGGCCCTTTGCCTATTGCGAGAGTAGCACCTTAAACCATTCGGCCACTAAAGTGGGTATTTAGTAACTAAAACACAAATTGAGAACTATTTGTTTCTCAATTGCGTTGCCAAGCATCAGTTTGTCAACACACATCTTACACGATCGTGTGAACTGCTGCGCCACTTAAAGTGGTTTCTTCTCTTTGTTTTCGACAACGTCTTGAGTCAAGCCTTATCCGTGAGACCTGCACCGGTGGGAACGCGGACTAAATATAAAGCTAACATAATTTGGTTTTACAGTGATGGGAAGGTTCGAATCCCACCAGGGCTGAATGTACTGATGGTGTGTTTTCTTAAATAGTTTCCTCTACGGGAATGCAGAAACATTTCCTCTCTGTCGAATAACCGGCATATTAGATGGCATGACGCTGGGACTAGAAATACGTATAGAAGTGCGTTTTCATTTATATTTCATTTAAACACAGTGAAACTAGGATCAGTTGAAAAGTTGTTTTTTTAATTTTTAAATAAATATGTTCCAATTTTGTTGTAGTTTTTTTTAAATATGGTCAAATGGTTTAACTGGTCTCCGTGCCAATATTTTATAATGAATAGTCCTGGGTTACCACATTATGATTTGAGTCTGGTTCAATCTGAATCTATTACGTACCTAAGTTAGGGGCTATTCATGGGGTTTAAGGGTATATTAAGTGCTTAGGGCCAGTTTCATAGTCAAATTTAGTACGCCTCAAGTGCGGCGCTACACTAAATACAAGACGACACCTACCTAAACAAGAATGGAATGGGCCGTTCTCACATAGGAAACTGGCCCATTCCATTCTGGTTTAGGTAGGTGTCGTCTTGTATTTAGTGTAGCGCCGCACTTGAGGCGTACTAAATTTGACTATGAAACTGGCCCTTAGTCCCTATTGTTTCTTTATTGGATTTAAGTGTGGAAAACAACTTTAGTGTTGATATTATTTCTGATTTAAATGCCGCTTAATTTACTGGTATGATTTTATTTTATTAAACTATTGTTTATTTCTAGATACAAGGAAAATCAAATTTTAATAAGTCATTTCACGATTTTAAGACCACTTTCGGTGGTCGCATGGTCTAAGACGCTACTCTCGCAATATACTGTATTGCCGATGACGGGAGACCGTGTTTTGATCCGGTCGGGTGTACTGAGGGTGGTTTTTCATAAATGGTTTACCAAACTCTCTTCACGCAAATACTGGTACACTTACTCTAAATTCAACCTTCTTAATCCCTAACCCATTAGCCTAATTAGTGCATAAGCGTAAAAGCCAAATGCTTAGTAAGACGTGGTGATAAAGAGTCTTAGGTTTTAACTAATTCAGGAAAAGAGTCAAAAAACTTTAAAATGTAACTAGATAAAAGTATATATAAAACTCAGACACAAATTTTGATAAATTTGATTTATCACAACGGTCATTTGTGTGTCTGTCTACGTATTATATATCCCAGATCTCAATTTACATGGACCTGGAATTAATCATAAATTTATTACGTGTAAATTAACGGTAGGGAGAACGGTGGTTGTGTTTCACCTAAAATGAAAATCTGTCGTTATTAACCATTACAATAACAAATATAAATACTTATAAATTCTTTCTAAAGATATGTTTTGTAGAAAATATAAATGGTACGGAACTTCGCATGGATTTTCTCGTTCCATTGCTTAAGTAATATCTCTGTACAACTAAAGCTCACAAAATTGTATTAATATATTTGCCAATATCACGGAAACCATTGGATTTATAAAGATATATTTTTTAAAAAAAATTATTTTTAATAGCAATACATTTTGGTAATGATAGATTATTTAGCATCTCAAATAGTTGTGGGGACACGGAAATTGTTTCTGTAAATTTCCCTAAAAATCATTTTCATAGGGGAATAAAAATTTCCATTTTATTTATAATCTTATTCAACGCCTAGATATGAATTTTAATCAAACTCGTTAGAGCCAATTTTGATAAAATCTATTGTTTCTCTTTTAGACCTTTACTAAACAACTCTTAACTTTAGGGTTGAATAGACACAGACGGAATTGCAAAAAAAAAAGTTTTTAGGGTTTGTGGGGTCACGAGAAGTCGACATCTATCAATATCTCGGGCTAGATTTTTATTTTTACGGTTTCAATACTTTGATTTATTTTAGATATTTTCGTATAGCTTGAATATTATTAGTTTTATAAAAAATATGCTTAAAATAAAAGATATTTATTATAAATAGACCTATATATATGTTTAGCTTTTAGAACATTAAAGGTAAAATATTTTGACCGTAAAAAAAATCTAACCCGAGATATTGATGGATGTCGACGTCTCATGACCCCTCAAACCCTACAAAGGTTGTTTTGCAATGCCATCTGTCTGTGTCTGTTTGACCATAAAATTAAGAGTGGTTTAGTAAAGGGGTAAAAGAGAAAAATAAGCTATAACGATTTAATTAAAATTCGTATCTAGACGTTAAAAAAATTATAAATAAAATTGATATTTTTATTTTCCCATGAAAATGACTTTTAGGGAAATTTACAGAAAAGAAAATTTCCGTATCTTAGCAACTATTTGAGAAACTAAAAATTTTAACTTTGCAAAATTGTAGTACTATTAAAAATAAAAAACTTTTATTTGAAATATATCTTTAAAAAACCAACCGTTTCTGAGATATTGGCAAATATATGAATACAATTATGAACCCACACAATCAGAATCCATTCACTTCCCCCATCCTCGGCTGTAAACCATCCTGACAATTGTAGGCCGACAACATGTAGTGGAGGTAGGGGGGTTACACATTTAAATTAGATTGGTTCCTAGGTTTTTATGATGATAAATGAATTACCCTATACTTACTATTGGTCTTATTTTTATTTAAGTATTTATACACCACTATATTTGTCATTTGTACCCGTATCGGACTTAGCTCAATTAATGGAACCGATTTAAATTAAAATAGTGCACATACAACTAATTTCTTAAAAAAAATAGCATCGCTATATTTGTCCATATACGTTGGTAAAATTTTAGAAAAATCAGATTATAGGCCTAACATTTTTTAAACTCCATGACACCATCTTAATTATGTGCACAGTGAGAGACAAAATAGTTTTAAGATCAAAAAATTTGAAGAAAATCAGTTTACATTTTTATTCATACAGTTGATCACTTGGACAGAGACGTCAATTTTGTCTTGTCTGGTTTACCGGAGGTCGGGAGAACAAGGAGCTAATAACGACTAAGTATTCTAAGGCATGTTTTCTCCAAAATTATTTTCTACTTTCTTTCCTTCCAATCAAATGCGGCTACACTTTTTTTTAGTTTCCACCATCTCATCTCTATTCCATTAGTTTAAATAATTGTATATCACGTGCGGGTAGTAAGACACGGGGCAAGGACTAGTGATATGTATCATACAAAAGACTTGAATGCATTCATTTATCTATTTGCACATAGAAAATTTCATTTCATTGCTGCTTTTACAAATTCTAAGTTATTTATGCTAACGCAAAGTTCACTGAATGAGCTACCTGAGTTTATAAATAAATCTTACGTATCCCATCAAATTCCAAGTCAATTGACTCCGCTTGATTCAATTATTACCTAATCTATGAAAATTAAAGTGAGAAAATTTAAAAAAAAATCAATTTGCCATGGCAGAGTGGGGAGTGGGGAAGCGAATAAAAAAATAGTCGAGTCACGTTCAAAACTCATCACCTTTCTCCGTTGGAGTAAATTGAGCATTCCTGAGTTCGTGTCGTATAATCGAGATCATTAATCAGTCTTTTATCGATTCTCCCTCTCTCACCTCTTGAAACTAGGGACCCTTTGCCAAGATTAGGAAAGGAAGGTATCGCCTCTTAGGGCTGTGTTGGCTCTGGGTGCTCTAAGGTTGATCTATCACCTTGGTTTCTGGAAGCTGTGAGAGGATGTAGTAGGAGGAATGGTACATCATGTAGAGCCAATATAATATTGCCAAAAGATTATTTCAGCCCTTAGTAATAAATTAATAATGTCGGAATTATTAGTTTAAAAATTGTGGAAGTATCAAAGGATTGATGCCAAGAGCTATAAATACATTCCAGGTTGTTATTCAATTATGTCTATGATTTATTTACTTCTCACAAAGTGATAAGTTAATTTTTAATCTAATTCAATCCTCTAATACAGTTAAGAAGGTCTTCTCAGGAGCAAGTGAAGAACCTATTAAAATACTGAGATATTAAAATCCAATAAATAGGAAATACAGTGCTACTACGAACTTTATTCTATAGTTAAATCTCTGCATATCCTTTAACCAGAAGAATGTTGAAATGCTAGTAGGAACTTTATTTGGTAGTTAAATCTAGGCATATCTTTTAACCATAAGAATGTATATAGACATAGTTTAGCACCGTATCTTACTACACGTTTGATGGTTATATTTATAGGAGGTGTATCCGAATTTGCTTCGAGGAAGATTGTAAAACAATTTTGGAAAAATTCTCACGACGAATTCTCACGACACCGAGATTTGAGCCTTGATCTCCCTATCATAGAAAGTCTAGTCTACTGCGACAGTAGCGTGCTAGACCATGAGGTCAACGAAGCGGGCTATAAAAATGTTAGTTACGCCGTGGTCCCAGAAATATATATGAATGCTATCCCATACTTATTATTGTGTACATGTTAACAATCATGACTCCAGTAGTTGGGATAGAAACTATTGAAACCTATAACAAGGAAAAATGTATCGAATAAATTTTTGCAAAAGCAAGAAAATCAAACGAGTATCTAAGCGTAAGCTAGACAAAATATATTTTCCTAAGTTTATGTTGGTCACATAATTTAGTAGACAGGATAGTTTTATAAGAATAATTTAAATTCTTTAACATATTATTTTAAAGAACATCAGCTTTTATATATATATATGTATATACATATAAATGAACTGATGTTTTATATATATGTATATATAGCTATATATAAATGAACTAAAGATTTATATGTATATGTGTAAAAGCCAACTGATGCTATATATAAGCTAACTGATATTCTTTAGAATAAAAATGAATAATAATAATGGAGTTGCGCTAAGCCACTGTTAAGCATAATAAAATATCCAAAAAGTGCATAATTCAAATTTGGAAAAAATACTTAATTTTTTAATCTCTATTTCTATTTATATATATATATATATATATATATATATATATATATAAAGAGAGAGAGAGAGATGACATTTAAGGATTTTTTCCAAATTTGAATATGAGTTTGTTTAAATATATTATGATGCTTACCAATGGTTTAGCTCAACTTCATTATTGTACAAACACAACAACCAGAGCCCAGACGATTAATCTACCACATTGGGTGAGCCAAATCTGAATTGAAGATGAAAAATAACATCAAAATGAAAAGGTAAACATATTAGACTATTCTTATAATACTTTCTAAGATTCGTATTCAAGATTCGGTATTAGTAAACAAATGAATATATGGATTAGAGACCAAGTGGATTTGACACGCCTTTAATATAATAATAAGCCAGTGAAAATATCATAACAAGATTTTTATAAATAAATACAAGTTAAACTCCAAAGATGTTCGTAATATCGACTACCATTCTATATGTAGCCAATACCAATACGTCGGACCCCACAATGTTTATCCTCGATTGTGACGTAATTTGAGTAGATGAAAATATTCAGCCTTATTAGAATCATTTCAATAACCGTAGTTTCACTTACTTACTTTATGGCGGTAAGAACTTGAAAGTACCTTTCGCTCTCCCTATCCAGTCCACCTCATTACACCCTCTCTCTTTCATGTCCAATCTAATATTATCCTCCCATCTGTGTCTAGGTCTTCCCAATGGGCTCTCCCCATTGAGTTTACCAGTCAATATACCCTGAACACAGTTCTAAATTCTCCTATTGACGCTACATGTCTTGCCCACCACAATTTATGAAACTTGATTATTCTAACAATGTCACTATTTGTATTGACTTATCTTTTACCCGGCCCGGTGGCGTAGTTAGCTAACGCGCTGGTTTCGTGTTGAGCTAGACTTCCTGGGACAGGGAGATAGAGGTTTGAAACTCACTCGGGTGAACTGGGGGTGGTTTTCCTGAATGTTTTTCGACTCTCCCTCCACTCAAAAGCGGCTTCACTTCCTCTATATTCAACCTTCCTAATAATTCCTAAACTATTATCGTAAATAGTACTTCAGCGTATAACCTGAACGGGTAGTAAGATGTGATGCTAAGTATTATTATTATATTATCTTTTAAAATATACATTTTCAGACCACATTAGGTGTATAAATATATAAACTTTGTTTTAGTTATTATTATTATTATTATTATTATTATTATTATTATTATTATTATTATTAGCACCACGTCTTACTACCCGTTCTGGTTATACGCACTTACGCTAATGTGTAGTGGTAGAGTGATTGTGAGATGAAATGGAGGACCTACAGTTTAACGTGGAATCCGAACCACNTTATTATTATTATTATTAGCACCGCGTCTTACTACCCGTTCGGGTTATACGCACTTACGCTAATGTGTAATGGTAGGGTGATTGTGAGATGAAATGGAGGACCTACAGTTTAACGTGGAATCCGAACCACGGTGGAGGCCTGGCATTCCCCACATTCACAAGATGTCTTGTCAGAGGTGAAGGAAGGGTTTGGTAATCAGATAAATCTTTGCCGGGACCGAGGATTGAACCCCGGCCGCCAGCACAGAAGTCTGACACCTTACCACTAGACCGCCAGGTCACCTTTGTTTTAGTAATGAGTATAACTGTCAACAAAGCTCTTTTCAGTTTAATTTTCATTGTAAAATAAGACAACTAATGAATTGATAAAAAGTTGTGATACAACTCATTGGGAGTTTGTCCAAAGACGTGAAGCTCATCTTGTCTGATTTGATGGTTGCACACTATATCTCAGTGGGTGTTCTGCTTACTTATCATGGTAAGGGTTCCCAGATCGATACCCATCATAGCCGAAGAATGTGTAATTGATGACAATTGAGACTTCCTCTTTCATTGTGATAATTTAACGGGCAAAGGACTGGTTGTTGGTTTGTTCTAAATTTAAGTTAGTTTTAATTTGTCTAGGTACTGCATAAACAGTCGTTACAGAGCTTGAACGTTAAGTGTACCCCAAAACAAAGTCTAGCTTTCTGGTGAAGTGTAAGTTAGGATTCAAAGTACATCCAGATGTATTGAGATGTTGTTTCTAAACACGAATAATTTCTCACTTTCCCCACACGCAAATGCAGGACTAATTCCTCTATTTCCTCGCTCTTATAGTTACTGTAAAGACCTAGATATTCTGGATGGGTGGTAAGACATGGATAACGAAAATACCCATGGTGTTTAACATATTGATATTTTTTAATATTAAAATCACTTTTGGTTTATAACGTAAATGAAACCTAAATATTTGCTTGTGTCTCCGCTTCCCTTACCCCCCTCCCCCTAACCCCCAAAAATATAACAGTAAATCACTAGAGTCAATAATTCTTTGCTTATTATTTCTTAAGATATATTATATTTAAAAGGAGTTATTTAATATGGGACAGTCACCCAGTTTGGTGGTCACATGATCTAAGGCACCTCTCTCTCTCAATTAATTGACCTGCCGATGACGAGGAGTACAGGGTTTGATCCCGGTCTGGTGTACTGAAAGTGGTGACTCTTAAAAGGTTTTCCAAATTACCTTCACGCAAATATGAGTACACTTCCTTTAATTTAAACCTTACCCATTCCTAACTCATTAAATAAATTAGTACATAAGCGTACAAACCGAACGGGCAGTAAGACGTATTTTTAAAAATATAATTAATTTTCTCCACGTGTTGATATCAACAGTTGTTGAATATCTGTCACGAGTATAGTGGCATTAGATGAGAAAATTTTAAATGAAGAGAAAAAGTTGTCATTAAATTCCAGGACATTCTTTACAAATATTCAACAACTGTTGAAATTACCACGTGAATAAAATTAAACTGTATGCTCCTACTGGAAAGTTATTTGATTTTGAACAAAAAAGGTTTGACGTACACATTCAAATATATTGCCCTAAACTCGTATTCCCCACTCACTCACCTTAATGTATGCCTAGAGCCCTAATGCTTTAAGGGGGGAGAGGGTTAATCAGACTGTCAAATAGCTAGCTAAGTCCCAGGTCACTCCACTCCTATTTGGACCCGCCCGTCGAATGCCTACCGCATCGTCTAGCATCCTTCCCCTTTCCCCATCCTCTAATCCAGCTTTTTCAATTCGTGCGTCAAATATTTCATAATCTTGCGAGTTTGACATGTCACGCCGATATTGAAATGTTGCAGCACGTGTCTCCTTCCCCCTAGCACCCCTCCATTCCATCCACCATCTCTGATTGCGTGACTCAATCCATTCGAAATTTATTTTAAAATTATTTTTTCATCAGCCATTTTTATTATTAGACAACCGGTGCGTGTCATCGCATAATAAATACGGCAGCTTTTCTGTTGATTTTTTGGGTGAATCACGTGAAAAGGGTAGCACCGTGTATCATAGGCTGTTCTACATTATGGCCTATAGTTTGTAAATATCATATTAATGAACCCACTTAATAATTGTGGGGAAAAAGTATAATTCTCATAATAATACCGGACTAATAAGAATAATTAGCTCAGTTTTACCTTTGTTTTAGATGCGCTGATTTTTTTTAGCTCCGTGTCTTACTACCCGTTTGGGATATACACTTATATACCAATTAGGCTAATAGTTTTATGGATTAGGAAGGCTATATTTAGAAGAAGTGAACATGCATTTGCGTGGGGGAAGAGTGTAAAACCATTTTGTAAAAACTACCCTCAGTACACCCAACCGAGATTCAATCCACGATCTCCCCGTAATCACCAGTCTAGTCTACTGCGAGAGTAGCGCGTTAGAACACGCGGCCACCGAAGTGGGGCACAAAGCTATCCTTGATGTATTAAAAAATTATAATATTCTATAATAAAATAATATATTGTACCAATATTGTTTTACATGTCTAGTCAGGGAGATGGCTAGACTTGTGAGTACATAACTGAGAACTGGCTATGGATTATTGTGGACTTTGGGTTGTGGGTTTGTTTGTTTGTAGGTTTGATGTCAGTCAATTTTTACGTATGGAATACGCATACCACAGGTTGTAAACCGCTTCTCCTAGACCACCCTGATGTACAGGGCCATCTAGAGAGAGGACTCAATGGGCATGGTAGTAGTGTTATTTTAGGGGCCACCTTTCATGCAAAATAATTAGTTTAATTGGTGTGTGTTGCTCGAAAATAAGGTGCAGAAAGAGATTCTTTGGTACAAAAAGGGATAAGGATACTAGGGATTGGAGAAGGTCACATAATGATGAATTGCATAACCTGTAATCCTCACAATACACTGTTAGGATAATCAAGTCTCCTAGATTACGGTGGGCAGTACATGCAGTGCGAATGGAAGAATCTATAACCGTGTTCAGGGTATTGACTGCCAATGGGAAGAGACTATTGGGGAAGTCATAGATGCCGTTGGGAGGATAATATTAGAATGGAGTTGAAAGAGACAGGGTGTAATGAGGTGGACTGGATAAAACTAGCCCAATATAGGGATAGGGGGTGTACTTTTGTAAGTGCAGCAGTGAGCTTTCGAGCTTTATTGCATTAACATGAAATCTAACCAATCCAAATAATAATGATTTTAAAAAGTTTACAATTACGAGCAGGCCTCACCTAAACTTGTGTATAAAATTATTGTGTGGTTAAGTTAAATAGAAGTCCTGATGGCTCATATAGATCATTAAAATAATAAGTAGACCTAAATGGTTAAGCTAAATTATTCTTATATTTTTCAAAGTTAACTATATGAGCCAGGTACGTAAAACCAGGTGAATAAATAAAACTGCCTTTTTTTTATATACACGTGTATTGTGATTGTGGTTAGACTTGATTTTAAACTGTCAAGGGCCCACGAGAAGGGGTGGGCCATGTGAAAACTACCCTGTTTGACCCTCCCTGCCCTCAATCCTTCCTCCCTTTCCCCATAGGCAACGTAGACAAAGTTCATATCATACGTCATAAGAAGATAACGTCGGCAGTTCGCTCACCTTTCCCCCTTCCCCTCATTTTCTAAACCCCACATCCTCTCTAAATCCAACATAATCTAATGGTAAGGTACCCAAATCCTCCATCGTCCTTCACCGACCAAGTCAAAACAAACTTAAAATGTAATTTACGATAACCTTTGCCCATTTACATGAGCTGTAATAATAATTCTGTTCAGAGGATATGGTCATTTTATTTTTCGATAATGGCAATTGTTTGGATGATCTGGAGTTTTAGTGTCTAGGGCTTTACGATCCTTATAGTTTAATGGCAGTTTATACTACCTACCAGAAATAATAATTACTGGTCCTTTTTTTTCTGGAGACACGGGGTTATATCGCATATCATCTTTCATTATAAAACTATGTGGCATTTTGTTTTAAACGCTTTATTATAATCTTCAGATTTATTTAAAATTTATTGTCTCGTTAAATGTGTTACAACGTGAACTGAAAATTCTATATGTTTTTTATTAGACTGGGTTTAGAGCTATGCATAATGTTTTAGTAATAATATAACAGTGCATAGCTTATAAACTTATATAATAGAAAATTAAACACCTTCCTTTAGAATATAGAGTTCAAAAACAATAATTAATGATGGGCCATTAATTTTGTTTTGAATTCCTTATCCACGTATTAGTGCCTATCCGGGCTATCCTAATATTTAAACAAATTTTTATAGAAATACGTCAGGTATAGTTTAGAGAAATCGCACCCTTATTTTCGTGGATAAAAAATGAGAAACCGTTTAGGCAAAAATTACAACAATACAACCGGCCGGGTTTCAAACTCCAACCTCCCAGTTACCAGAAAACCAAACAATAGTGTACTGACCACGACAAACGTTTGCTTTGCGAATATAATATAATTTGACCCAATGCACATGCGTAGAATTTAAATACGAAGACTGTCCTTAGCCACTCTCAAATAAACTGGATTCATAAGTGACGTCACTAAAGTCAAAACTGTCGCAAGTTGCAGACTTGCAGTATATACTATTGCTCTTTTTGGATATACATTTTATGAGTTCTATATTAATATATATTTATGTTTTAGTAACGTTTGTATACAAATAAATTGTAAAATGACACCCGGACATGGGAATCGAACCCAGGACCTCTGTCTTAGGGCACCTATGCTTTTCAGGAGTCATTCTGTGCCCGGAATAGTTTTTAATTCATATTTTAAGGCAGAATCTTTGATGGGCGTGGGAATATAATCGGCTAATATGGGCTATCATTGACACTACAGCCACTGCGTCTTGCTTGTGACTTTATGATGCCACATCTCTAATTATTATAATCATTCATCCCCCGAAATTCACCTTTTATATATATTTAATAGTCTAGAGCTACTTTCTTCCATCTTATATATACAGTAGTTGTCAAAATAGCTACTTCTTATCCAAATCAAACTGTACATAATAAAACACGTTTTTGGATATGAAGTAACTTTTTGACAACTATTTAAATACTACTAGAATAGTTTTCATTAATCGGCTTATACTTGATGGTATGTGATCTACAAATGTCACTTTTAATAGGTAATATTAATGTCTATGAAATCATATTAATAATAGACTATAGTAAAATTATATAAATGTTGACCACAAAATAATGTGTTTGTATTTTCTCAAGGTTCCTTCTAAACAAAATCCTACTACAAATTTTCCCCTATTAGTTATTAGTAATGCAATATGTGTGACACTAAACCTAGACTTAAGATTCAAAATAATAAAGTACGTTTGCATTCTTTTAATGCAATTCACAGTTAACAAAATGCTTTTTTGATGTGTTGGGCTATAGATATATGTAGTGTTTTCACTCTGTTAAGCCTTTTTTTTTAATAGATTTAAGTTATAAACTATTGATGACTCCTACATCGCTGGCTGTATGGTCTAAGGTGCCACTCTCTCAATAGACTAGATTGTCGGTGAAATAAAAGATGTGGTTCGAACCCCAGATGGTTGTACCGAGGGTTTTTTTTCCTAAATGTATCTCAATTCGCGTTAATGCTAATACATTTACCCTCTCTTATATCTTACTTATCCCTATCCTATCAGTGTGGGGATATGCAAACAGCCCGAACGGATAGTAAAACGTAATGCACTCAAAAAAATTAAACCCACATTTTTACTTTGCTATATTTCTCTTTATATAAAGTGAAGATGTACTTTTAGCAACGCTGAATATTAAAATATCATAATACCCCATGGAATGAAACCATTGGAAAAATTTTACTATATAAAAACATCAAAATTTAAAAATATTTATTCCAAAATGATAAAACTATTTCACTGATCCCGAATGTGATTTTATCAACTGAAGAATATATAATACCCCACCAAGATACGATATTTGGGTATATAGTAGTAATGTAACATATATCACGATTTATTGAAAACGAAACGGTTTCTTAAAAATTAGGTAATATGCGTGAGAGTCAGAAATGAATTTATTTTAATTCAACTCAAGGTGTTTTAAAAAAAGATTTTAGTTTTTGGTAAATGGGCTATGCTTTGGTATGTAATTATAATTAATTAACTGAGATAGGAACCATTGAACCTCGATTTGGGAGAGTAGAGATATTTTTTCATATATTAGTGGCAGAAGACTTGAGAAGATAATGTGGACAGACAGGATGACAAATAAAGAAGTCCCAAAAAAGTTGTTGAGAAGATAACAATTTTGAATGTGATTCTTCGGTACAAAGCAAATTGGATCGGACACATCCTTAGGAAGAAATGTCTTCTTCAAGGTGTCATAGAAGGAAAGGTTGAGGTAAATAGGAGTTTAGGAAGAAGATTCAAATATTAGACTACGTGAAGGAAAGAGGAAAATTCTGGGAGCAGTAGGAGGTGGCAGAGGATAGGATGCATTGGAGGTCAAAGTATACTGATGAAAGGAATTGACCTGCCGTGAGACAAAACACCTAAAAATAATAAAAATTGTTAATATAATTATTACTATTATTATTAGTAGTAGTAGTAGTAGTAGTAGTAGTAGTAGTAATATTAGTGCAATTAAACCCAATAAGTAGAGATAATGAGGCTAGTCTTAGATAAAGTTCGCCCCATTGCACTAGGTCAAGATTTGAAAATCCAACCCCCTCCCCCACCACCCTAATGCCTATAGATCATTCAACTACGAGCCTGAAACCTAAGTGCATGGTGAGATAAATAGCAATGGTGGATACAGGGCCTGTTGTTGGAGGGAGGGTATTGGTTTTAATAGGTCTCCTTCAATTATCTTAATAATAATAATAATAATAATAATAATAATAATAATAATAATAATATTGCTAGTTTAAAAAAATTATTCTAATTAATAATCCTAGTAATAAAAAATGACATAATAAAAATCACAATATTTTGATTGACAAATTTGTAATTTTAACACAAATTATATATAAAACAAAGTCATTGTCACATTAAGATTAATATATATGTATTGTACATGGGCCTAAAATATTTTAGTAGATATTAATTGTGACCTGGTAGTCTAGGGGTAAGGTGTTGGACTTCTTTTCTGGGGTCCGGGGTTCAATCCTTGGTCCCAGCACGGATTTATCGGATTGCCAAACCCTTTCTTTACCTCTGATAAGACGTGTATTAATCACAACTTGTGAATGTGTGGAATGCCAGGCCTCCACCATGGTTCAGATCCCACGTTAAACTGTAGGTCCCCCATTTCATCTCATAATCACACCACCATTACACATTAGCGTAAGTGCATAGACCCGAACGGTTAGTAAGAATAGATGCTGATTAAAAAATTAAATATTTATAGAAAAACATGTATTTTAATACAATAATTGGTTATCATACTAAACTTTAAACTTAGTAATCTAATTACAGGAAAGTTTTAGTTTTAAACCAATTGCTTTTCTGTTCATAGTTGAAAGAGTTAAGGCCCGTTGACACGATATTAATTGACTAATGCAAGTACATTAATTTGGCTGCACGCGCACAGCTTGCACCGTATAAGCAAATAAGCAAGACACTAGCAAACAAGTCCACTTGCAAGTAAAAAAGTTGGCTACCTTCCAACTTTACTAATGCAAGTAGACAATCTAAAATGTCGGTAACTAAAAAACTGGTTGTGCGAGGGACAATTATTTGTGGAATGTTATGAAAAGAATGAGTTTTTGTGGAATTTCAAGTACCGGATTTATAAAGATAAGAATGTGAGGGATATTGCACTAGAGAATATTGTAAAGTGATATCAGGCGTACATATTCTCATGAAGTGTTCAAAGTAAAATGTTACGTAAATATTGCAAATGTGTCTTTTGAGAGATATTATTTAATATCAGTAAACAAATGTTATAAATTATTTTATCAAACCATTATTTCCTACCAATCAACGTGGCATGTGTAATTTTTTTTTAAATATACAATCACAAAATATAATACAACATTGTAATACCGTGATTAGTTCCGGCAACATAATATTCGTGTTATCGACAAGTAAAGTATGAATGGACGGTGGTTTTCACACGAAATCACCGGCATGCTTTCCAATCTCCGTATTTGACACTTTAACCAATATTTATAAATTTTACTGAATAATGTTCAGGCCATACACTTCTAACACTTTGTGTTAATGCTTTGGCAACTTGATACTAGATACGCAATATAATATTAATATCTCATAGCAGACCAGATAGTTTATATCTAAACCAATCTACAAATTAATTTATTATTATTTTTAAAGAATATTTTAGGCCTAGTTTGCATTTAACAATATTTTTTTATTAGTATATCAACATGTAAAACAGGGTCTAAATATCTGAATTAGGCCTGTTTAAAAAAAATCCCAGTCTAATTTGATTGTATTGGAATTTATTGACCTTATTTGAGTTTAATTTTATTTGCCATATATGCTAAGTGAGTTAACAAATAAAGCAAAGTAATATAATGATTATTTGTGATAAACTGAGATATATTTTAATGTATTAAGGAATTTAAAAATAGAAAATATACTAAACACTAACTTTTTTATTTTGTTTGTATAAAACAATGTTTTAAATAGGTCAACTAATTATGATAAATTGCGTTTACTGAAAGATTGTCATTTATTTGGCTGCCCATCTTATTTTAAATTCACCATTCATAGCTCTTAACACATAATCGTAATTAGTATATGCGTATAACTAACCCGAACGAGAAATGAGATGCAGTGATAAAAAAAAATGGCTCCAACAAAGAGACCGGTTTGCATCACTTCATTTTCAGCCATGTTTTTAGAAGCGATACTAATACCATTGAAAAATGCGTGTCAACACAACTAGCATGTTAGTAAGCTAATACTTTACTAGTAAAATTGCATTAGTCCACTAACACCGTGTCAACGGTCCTTTATTGAAGGGGTCATATAGGAGCTAGGGTGAGGGAGGTGGTGTCATTCTTTACAACATTAAGGCATTGGTTTCAATATGTTTTATTGTTCTCGATGCAAGGATAGAGGGGGAGCAATAGCCCCCTTCACCCCGCTCCCATGGATACCCCACTGAAGTCATTTTATGATCAGCAACTGTAAATGTTAATAGATATTGTCAATACCTATGAAATAACACTAATAATATATCATTGCTACCGCAAAACGTATGTATTCGTATTTTCTAGAAGCTCATTCCTGCCATAGTTCCATCATAGTTTGCTGCATGTCCCATTGTTAGTTTAGCATGATAAAACCCGAAATAATAAACTTTATATTTCCAAATTGTATCAATTTTAAACAAATTTACAGAGGCATTAGTGGAAACGTTGACTAAATGTCAGGCTCATCGAGCTTGGTTGGCCTGAGATCAGAAGGTCAAGGTTAAAATCCCGGTTACGTGTGTTAAGGGTGTTTTGTTTAAATGGTTTCCCACGCTCCCTTAAGTAAAATCAGTGTACATTTCCTCTAAACTATTCTACTCAACTAGTTAAAATATGTATTCACTTCAGTGGCCACGTGGCCTAAGGTGTCACCCTCACAATAAACCGAACTGCTGATGATGGGGAGATCAATGTTCGAATCTCATTCGGTTGGTAAATAAAAAATTGTTTTCCATTCTCCCTCCATTCAAATGAAGGTATGCTTCCTCTAAATTCAACCTTTCTCATCCCTAAAATATTAGTGTAATTAATACATAAGCGTATAATACGAACGTATAGTAATATACGGTGTTAAAAAATATATATATGGCTTGGTGGTTAATAATATCCGGGAAAAGGGGTATTAGAAGGGGTAACTATTGTTTTTGCAATAATCTAGCGCATGAGATAGGATTGCAATGCTAATTATTTCCAAATTGACTCTTAAGCTTTCTCTTTTCATGGTACATAAAAACTAAATTTCCAACACTACTAGGATCCAAACAAAGGTATATCTAAGGTGGTTTGATCATTTTGTGAATTTCAACCCCTCAACGCACATGACTACGGCCGAAACCAATTACATTGAACAACGTGTAACATCACTGATACATATTTTGGGTGGCTACGCTCTTGTACACCTCGTTAAAATCAGATCCAACCGGCAGGGCTAGTCGATCAAAAGATTGGATTTAAATTCAGAGTATATATACACTCCGTTTATCCTAAAAATGTAGCAAACAATCTTACTTTGACTGATTATTATAACTAAGTTCATGATTTTTATTTTTTGTATGTGCTTCATGTCTTATTATATGTTATTTGCATATTTAAACTAATGGGGTAAAGATTAGTAAGGTGAAATTTAGGAGAAATATACCCATATTGGCGTGCAGGAAGAGTGGTAGGCCATATAGGGGGGGAAAATCACCTCAGAACCTGTGCCTGGGATTCGAACCTTGGACTTCCTGACACTGATAAATTATATATATATATATATATATATATAAGGCCTGTGTTCACACTTTCACTGATACGGGTTGCATCCACGTCGCATGCAGGTAAGATAGCACATTTAGTTTCTTGTTTGTTTGTGTCTTTCAGAAAGGTGCCGCCATTCAGTTGGCTGTCGGGGTCGTGCTGCGGTGAAGAGGCCAGCGTCGTCGATCCGACGCTACTAGCCGCCAGCGCCCGCTGGGGATCGTCACGACGACCCAAGCCTCATCATCGAACCCCACACCCTCACCTGGATGTCGCCGCGAGAGGCGCCGTCGTCACCGCTGTCGCTTCCATCGTCTGAATCTTATCCTTTACCCTCTCTTCCCCTCACGTTCACACTGAAAGAGGACGTCACGGCGCTCTCAAAACGCCCACTCCCCTCTATTGAAAACAACTTTGAACGTTAATATGCGTGCTCCAAAGGGATTAATTCCTTCACAATCAAGCGTTCGGAATTTGGTCAAGCGATTAGCGTCCCGGCGTGATGATATGCCTTGGCGATTTAGCGTTGAGGTGATTCCTTTAATTCTAGTCGGCATTGTGAGGTTTGCTCGATGCCCCACCCTACAACTTGATGTCATAGTCCGGAGTGACGTTGGAATAACGACTTTGGTCTATTTTATGTTTTTTCCCATTCTTTTGTAACCGTTGAATAGCTGTCGTGTTAAAAGCACCGGCCATTACTAATGATGGCACTACTAGACGTAATCTAACAGACATTTTGCACCTTTTGTTCACATGAGAATTTATATTTTTAAATGGTGTCCCAGGTGTAAGATACTCCTTACGTGCCCCATGTAATTTAAAAAAATACTCTGGCAAAGGGGGAAAAAATATTGTCAAGTGTTCTTGTATAAATTTGAACTAGTTTAATTCTAGTTTTTGAAATTAAATGATGTAACTGAATTAATAAACTGTGTACTCGCTTAAGGGTTCGGTTTTCTTAACGGTGGCTAAACTGTGGTGTGTTTTTTTAATGTGACTAAACTGTTTAACCAAGATATTTCTTATCCAATAATTAACAAATATAAATTCACACTTTCAGGTAGAGTTTCAAATAAATTACAATTATTGTTAAAGGAGTTAAAACACTTTTTTTTTAAGACTATCACACTCTTGAATTTCTCCTTTCACATATATATTTAGTATTCCTTGTATAAATTAACCTACCATCTGCTAATACTAAATTATCAACGATGAAATATCAAGGAATAACCGTCTAAAAACACTTTAGACAACTGTTTTTCATTTGTCGTGTTAACATATTTGTAGTGTAAGAAATTTTAAACATTTCTCAAAGAAAATATATTGATTACGAAATATTGTTTTAAAATTTCAGCCACTACTCAAACTACCGACTTTGCAACTCTTTGCGATGCAATAGTGAAGTGGCAAATTACACACTAACTTGAGTTGATTACATGGTCCACACGATTGAGATTCTACTTATGTGCAGTCTCCCGTGGGTACAGGGGTTTTAAGATGCCGTGGCCTCTGACACATAGTACAGTGGCTATAAGATGACGTGGCTTCTGACATACGGTACAATGGTTATAAAATTACTTATACTCTTGTATTTGCTAAAGTGGCTATAAAACTACGTGCCCTCTTGCACATGGCACAGTGGTTATAAAATGACGTGACCTCTGAAATTTCACATTTCAGTCAGTGGCTATGAGATTATGTGGCCTCTGACATATCGTACAGTGGTGCAATATGATGTGGCATCTGGCACATGGTACAGTGGTTATAAAATGATGTGACCTCTGAAATTTCACATTTCAGTGGCTATGAGATTATGTGGCCTCTGACATATCGTACAGTGGTACAATATGATGTGGCATCTGGCACATGGTACAGTGGTTATAAAATGACGTGACCTCTGAAATTTCACATTTCAGTGGCTATGAGATTATGTGGCCTCTGACATATCGTACAGTGGTGCAATATGATGTGGCATCTGGCACATGGTACAGTAGTTAAAAGATTATGTGGCCTCAGACTTATATACGACCAAAATACGCAATATGTTCGAATATTTTCTTTACACCACTAGTGCACCTGAAACAGGCTCAGTAGGAACAGAATGAATATTCAGTGGATGAATTTAAATAAGAAATGTGCATTATGTATATTAATAAATTCCGGTGCAGTTCGTTTTACATTTATCATTCTTTTCTGCCTGATACGTCGCTAACAGGATAATACTTAGCGCATATATAAAAGGAAAGGGCTGTTCAAAATCAAATAAATACTCATACTGAGTTGGAAAGTTTTACCAAGCTTGAAATTAGATCTAGGATATGGTTATTAAAGTATTTCAAAATTACGTTGCTATCAATTTTTGAAATAAACCTATGTGAAAAAGTTGTGTGATTCAAAGTATTGCAGTTTTAAAAGTTATTTTGAGTGCTTATAAAACCGAAGTTTAGATGAGGTGAAGGAACAAATATTTTAGACAGAGTAAAATCAAAATTTTAAATAAAACTGTGGCTTTCTTAGGAGCTATAAATATACCAGATGCCATATTATTTTTAAACTACTAATAGTTTACTTCTGTGGCGTATTAGCATATAAAATATATAGTAGTACTGTGTATTCAATAAGGCACAACCCACTTTGTTGTAATTTAATAACCATGGTGTACAATTCAATCCATTTGTGTTTATTGCATTGCTAATTACTGATTAAATGTATACAAGTAATTTAAATATTTATTTAATAGGCTATGTTTTATATTTTTTAATTGGGGTGATAAATGATTCTTTCAATCATATGTACTTAGTGTACGTAAAAATATACCAATTATCACTAAACTAATCAAAACGTATGTAAAATTAATTAAATCTAAATTTAATATAAAAATTAATCACTGCATTATTTTTTATTTAGAAAAGGATCAATCTATATTAAAACTTAATATCAATTTTATCTTTAAGAAAACCAGAAAGGTGGTACATCATTTTAAAATGTTATTTTTCCTTTAAGTTATAATTTGACATTTTCCAAAATAATTCCAAAATGCTTAACACACTCAAATATAACTAAAATAAATTGATTTATTAAATTAATATATTTGAATGAATACTGCTTATAATCATTAGTTTATATTTTTTATCGTTATTTTCTTTGAATGTAATAGCTTTGTTTGCATTGTATATTCTTTTACTGCTACTTAATAATATTCAAAACAATTATGTTGAGTAAAGTAGTCTTTTTTTAAAAATTTAGTTACACATAATTTCAAAACATAGTGAAGATATCAAACCAGCACTAAAACAACCCTTATAGTGGTCACATACACGTATAGCCCAGGCATAACCGCTAAATTTTGTTCGAGAGTGGAACATAATCCCACGGAACAAATATATAAATAAATAAATTTAAAAAAATCAGAAATATCTAAAGAGAACTTAACACCATTCTCTATGGCAACCCCATTTCTCCGGAGAGAAAGCCTTCTATTGAATGCATTGTGAGGGACGGATGCTAACTTCTTCTTATTGTCAGACGTAACAATTGTCACGCTTACTTCACTTCACTTTTTGGCGAGATAAATAGGAAGAAGAAAAAGAGGAGGGTAAGGGAAGGGACGAAGAAAAGAATCGGTTGGACCACATTTTGTGCATCATGGTGGTGGCGCGATGGGCTTCAGACGCTAATCTTCTAGCTCACACAAACCTCCCCCTTTCCCCGCCCTATACCTATTCGCGTCACTAGCTAGCCCCCCTCACCCTCTAACCCTCTCACCACCCACAGTTGATGGAGGAAAACAGCTCCCAGTTGTAACGTGATATCCCCTTAATGCTAGGGTGTAAGTTTGAGGGTGTATTCACAACCATAGAGTCAAGTCTACATAGCTAAACTATTTACTAAGCAGCTGGATTTTTTAATCTGTACACAAAGATTTCAGGGAGATCGGAGTTTAAATCCCATTCGGATGTCTTGGATGCTTTGTTTTTCCTAAATGAGTTTTCACTCTCCCTCCACGGAAATTCAGTGGCACTTCCTCTATTTCAATCTTCCTCATCCCTAGCTAACTAGCGTAATTAGTAGGCATGCATGTGTGTATAGCTTGAACAGATAGTAAGACGCAGGGCTTTAAAAAAAATGTATTCGCTTTAAATTGAAAGATGATACCTGGGCACAAGAATCGAACCCGGTACCTTTGGCTTAGTACGTCAATGCTTTAACCACTGAGCTATCCAGGAACCATCCCGTACTCAGGGTAATTCTTCACTCATATTTTGAGGCAGAGTCTGTTATGTGCGTGAATATATCGTCATCTATAAATGTGTGATCAATATGCGCATTTGTACTGTACATTTGTCATTGTACAATTTGCATCATAAACTCAACTACCCAGTCGAAGGTGGCTGCTTTATCTGATTGCTCGTGATCTTAATTGATCACACATTTATATCCGGCGATTTCCGCACATCTCTCATAGGTTCTGGCTTAAAATATAAGTGAAGAATCACCTCAATAATGATATTCCTGGATAGTCCGGGGGTTAGAGCATTGGCGTACTAAGACAAAGGTTCCGGGTTACATTCCCGTATTCAGGTGTCATTTTTCAATTTAGTGAATACGATATTTAGATGCGACTATGAACGTAATTATCAAATATAAATTACTTTGCTATTTCATACATATCAAAGTTTTTTGTTTTCAACTACGCCTTTTTTTAACACTGCATCTTACTACGTATACACATGGGTTCTGATTAGGCTAATGTGTCAGGGACGAGCATGGGGGGGTTTAGAGGAGGTGTAACCACATTTGCATGGAGGGAGAGTGTGAAAACATTTAGTAAAACAACCTCAATATACAAGACTGCGATACTAACACCAATCTCACATACCATCGGCAGTTTAATTTATTGCGGGGGTAATGGTTTAATTAGCGTTTAGACCATTTAACCATGCCTTACTACCCATCCGAATTATACTCTTACATTAATTACGCTATTTGAATAGGGATTAGGGAGCTAAAATGTAATTTAAATATACCCGCATTTGCGTGAAGATAAAGAAGGCAACCTCAATAAATCAAACCGGGATTCTAACCCCGATCTCCCCGTCACAGACAATTATGTCTAAAATGAGAATGACGTATGAGACAATACATCCACCTTAGCGAATCACAAAGGTAGTTTTGTATAGTTATAAAAGTTAGGGAACTACCAGAGCTAAAAAAAAAGTATTTCAACATTTGTACGTAAATTGATGTAGTCAACATGTGTCACGTTTTATAGACAAGACTAATATCAATTCATAACAAATAACCTTAATATAAAAGCAAAATGTTTTCAATGTTAATTAGAAAAAAATTATGTTTGTATTTTCTAAAAATTCCTTCCTGCCAAAATCCTACTCAAGCTTTCATGCTGCCAGACGAGTATTAATAACGTTAAATTTATATTGATACGTTGATGTTTTAGACAGGATCAATCCTGATATTAGAATAAAATTCGATTAGGCGGTACATAACGATGGGAGATGAACCAGAATGGCTAAGTGGTTAAGCATTGGCATACAAAGTCAAAGATCCTTGGTTCTATTTTCATGGTAAGGTTGTCTCGTCATTTGTCACTTAATTGAATTTGTTTCCAGCAATACGCATGGCCCTATGGTCAGCCATTATCAATTTGTGCACGGGTGCGCATGACCTGGGGGAAGGAAGGGAACATATTACCCCCCACCGCCACCCTAATATTTATATTTGAGGGTAAGTCTCCTTCAAAATAAAATAAAATTGATTAATTTGTTTAAATATTTTACTTAATTGCAAGATTTCAATTACATCACAAATGATTTCATACCCTTATTTAGGTAAGAGTTTAGGTAACACGAGTTAAGGTCAGTATTTTCGCAGTTTTAATATTAAATCATTTTGTGGCAAAATAAATAAAATACTGTTCTAGTAGAAAAATAGAGTTTAGTTTTCTTCACATGGTGATATCAACAGTTCTTTAATATCTATAAAAGGTGTCCTGGAATTTAATTACAACTGTTTCGCTTCCTTTAAAGTGTTTGTTGTATAGTGTCGCTTTGCTCATGACAGATATTCAACGTCTGTTGATATCATCACGTGAAGAAAATTAAACTATTTTATTTCTACTGGATTAAATATTTGATTTATTTTGGCCAAAAAGATACTTTGCTATAAAAGTTGCAGCTCACATTAGTTGAAGAATACATATGTTATAGTAGAAATATAAACTTTTCTAACCGTCAGATAAGGTTTTACATGTAAAATTTGGATTGTTCAGTACATGAAACCCAAAGACTACTCGACTAAAGTGTCAAAACGGTTATTTAATGGTCATATTATATAAAGGAAGTAAAGGTGTTACAGAAACACCCCTATGCAATGTGAATATACCTTAAGTGATGAGGGAAAGAAAGTAAAGGTGTTACAGAAACACCACCATGCTATGTGAATCTACCTTAAGTGATGAGGGAAAGAAAGAGAAAAAAATTCGTTGGGATCGATCAGTGTGAAGAGACAAATTTCGCACTCCACGTCGAACGACGTTTCTTGAGAATCCCTCTAATTCACCATCTCAGTGTCGGAATACCGTGTTTTGTGCAACAAAGGGTTAAGTACACGTTTTTAAAGAATTAATAGTCATAAATAATTTCCTACTATTATCCGCGAGTGAACATTTGAAGGATTACTGGCCTTTAAGAATCTAACAAACTGCTTTAAGATTTTAACTCATTTTATATTATAAATATCCTATTTCTTTTCTTCTTGTTTTTCATCTTCTTTATTTTCTTCTTCTTAAGTCAACAACCATAAGGTCGGTTTGATGTGATTTATATCCATTTGGATCTGGGCGTACACTCAGCCCTTCGGCTGGTTAGTGCTGCCCATACAATCTGGTAGAAGCCCCATGAACTAGGGGAGTTCAGAAAGTGTGGTGGTTCCCCATTGTCTTCCATACAGAATTTCTGCAAGCGGGCGCGAAAGATACTATCAATTTTCCATAAAGGTATTTTCACATACCCTCCAAGGTTTTTTTACATGTTACAATCGGCATGAGATTGATGGTTTTACTTACCCTCTTAAAGAAGTTGTGCTATGGATTTGTATCACTCAATAAAAATCCTTCGACTTTGGCTGGGTTGGAATCCGAGAAGTTTTATTTATCAACACACAACAGCTTAAAGCAGGATTTTTTTTTGTGTCTAAAAGTACAACTACTATTATTTTAACTTTATTAAAATATTAATATGTTGAATGAAATGCAATCTAAAACTTTAAAAGGAAATCGCAGTCTCCTACCGTGCAAAAACATCTCGTATAACCATGATAGCCAGCTTGTCAAGTATTTCTAAAGTTTTATTAAGTTTTTTACATTCTCTCTACAAGCTTATGCATGTGATTTTCCTTAATCTTCTATTCTCATTCCTATTCCTAGGATTAAGTCATTGGTAGCCAATTGTGTTAAACGTATCCAAGAAATATAGATATGTCACTATTTATTAAGCGTTTTTATTTATTTTTTAAATGCATAATTGTTAGTTTTGGCATGTTAACGAATTAACTGATTATTTTAGATTACTTCGTTGTTACTTAAATGTCAAATTTTATGAAACATTTTACTATTTTTTTTAAATTACTTTCAATAAAATCTAGGAGAAATTAGACCGTTAAAATTATTATTTAAAGAATTAATAATTGTTTTAACTTAACTTTAAAGGATCACGTTCAATCAACGCACTTGTTTAAAGCTTGAAGGTAATATTTTGATTTCAGCCATAGTTTGAATAATATACCAAGAGCAAGGTTAAAAATATTACATTAATCTCCATAAAAAGTGGAATTAAACTAATAGATTATCACTATCCCATTTCCACTTTTAATGAGTAATAGTAGACAACCACTATCCTTTCTCTATGACAATATATATATATGAAAGCATTCCAAATCTACAGTAAAACTTACTTCACAATTGGGACACAAATATTGACATTTAATTCATCAAATATGGTTTTAGATTGGCCACGGTGATGGTAGAGCTAGTTGACACGTTCTGCAACAGACGATGTCTAACTGTATCTGACATACTTTGGTCAAATTTACAAAATCAAGTATGATAGCTACCATTTAGGAATCCCCAACAAATGCTATATCAAGCGCTAAGATTTTTAAATTTAAAAACCTAAAATATTTAGCAATATTGCAATATTTGTAAGCGTTAGGATGTATCTAATTAAAGCTTTCGGCTAATTGTTTTTCATAGACCTTTATAAAAATGCTATTTGCCATGTAGTAAAATAAGAAAGATAATATACCTTGATCTTGTGGACAAGCTAGCAGACTTACAGTGCTTCCAAACCTTCTGATTTACACGTTTTTAATACAGTACTGGTTTTATTAAATTGCAGCATGTATGTTTGCATGTACATTTTATTTACATTGAAAGGTAGCATTCTTACCTAGACGGATTACACTATAACATTATCTTATATTCTATACCATAGTAGAATAATTCAAGTTAACTTTTCTACCTTACATGGTATACGGATGGTACATTAAAGTCGAAATGAAGGTACCAACTAACGTGCTTATGAAATAACATGTAAAAGAATAAACATTCCTAACAATTTTGACAACGAAAAAGTAATTTATTTAAATCGGGTAAAACAAGGTGTAAGTAATGTAGAAACTTATGCCCTGGGCTCCATGTATATTCAAAGTGGCGTCGTCGATGAGCTTTGTGTGTAAAAACTTTTGAAACACACAAATTAATTGTAATTTGTAACCCATTAATGCCACCATTTTGAGCAGAAATGTAACCTAGAACATACGTCACTATATTTCTGGTGTATTTTGATAATTAAATACACTTTAAATACAGTTGATGTGATTTGTATACTCTTTTATCTTTTAGTGTAATAACGTTCTAAATGTTGGAACATAGATACTATAACAGGAGCTGTAAATATTGATGTTAAAAAATTGTTTGTATTTATTAAGTGTCATATGATTGTGATTACGATGTTCTATATGTTTGATATTTATTATTCGAATGAAATTTGTCTAGTTTCTATATTATGTAAAGTAGATTAAATACCTTGACCAAGACAATATTTTATTTACACTCTCAATCCCTTACCTTGATGCAGATATGTTATCCTCAATTTCACAAAAGTTGTATGTTACAATGTACTTCCTTAGTGCATTAACTTCATCCCAGATGGTGCGGGCGGGCGACAATAGCCACATGGAGTTCTGAATTCTCGCGCTATTTTGGATTGATGGAAAACAAATCAGTAGCAGCCCTAGGGTCTATTTTTTTATGTGACACTAAAATAAAAAATGAAGGTTTTTTATAAGCCTTATAGTTTTGTTTTATTTAAAAAAAGTTTATGAACATGAAATTTTGGCCTTGATGCGTTGCGTTTTCTTTTGAAATAATTTATCTTTAATAGGGATTGGGGTAAATAATTGGTAAAGGATCAGTGGCTCATACAGAAATTTACTTTGACAGAGAAAGGGGGGGAATGATATATAATGTTTAGACGCTATTATGTGTACTTCCTTCTAAATTGTAATTATAAGAGTACGTTTATTATTATTATTATTAACGACACCCCTTTTAAATATAAGTTCAAAAGCTTGGTCTTAAAATATAGCATATGCATTAATCTCAACTTCAGAGATCCATATTTAAGTTGAATTTTACATGTTTTAAACTTTTATTTAAATTATTTGCAGATGAGGCTAGACGTATTCGGCTCTCACCAGAAGCTTCTTTCTTTGTCTAGAACATTCTAGAAGTAATCAACCAGGGACATTGCGAATCGGGGAAGAATATTTGACCCCTCACCCCTCGGAATATCACCCCCAACCTCCTCCACTGAAAGAGATAATTAATTAGTTATGTATAATTGTATCCCTCGTCAATGTTTTAGGCTGGTACCTTATTGGAGTTTTAGTAAATTCCTGACAGACACAAACACAACTTATGTGCTAGAAACTTTTAAATCACTTCAAGAAGGATTAAAACCCACTTCGGTGGCCGCATGTCCCAAGACACTACTCTAGCAATAGACTGTCTATGACGGGGATATTTTGGTTTGAATCTCGTTTGGGTAAGGGTGGTTTTTCCTAAATGGTTTTCCACTCTGCCTCCTCAAAAATTCGGGTACACGTCCCATAGTTATAGCCCCCTCATCCCTAAAACCATTAGCGTAATTAGTACATAAGCTTATAGCCCAAATGGGTGGCTGTGCTGAACAAATTAAGGATTCAATGTCATGGAAATGTATTGACATCTTTGTTGGAGTACTTTATTAAGAGCCTTTCTCACGACAGATTAACTGGTTTACTAGACACAGAATTACGCTCGAAACATAAGGTATTGATGTGTGTTCTCTGCATTCTTCAATAAGACAACATTTTAATTAAGATAATTGAAAAAGTTTTTTTAATTTAAAAAATTAATTTTCAATTTTTTTCTAATTTGTTAAAAGGCTATCATTGCTCTCAATTCCGCCGTTAGTTAGTTTTCTGAAAATCACACCACCACGCGACCACCTAAGTTAGATATTGCTATACATTAACAGGTTTGCTGAAACTAAACTTGAATATGAATTGAAATGTGTATACGATAAGATCTCTATGTTGTTATCTTGTACTCCCCAGCTGGTATCAAGGCACCCTCCAGTGCAGCATCACACACTTGTCAGCAAGTGGGCTTGACCCTGTGAGTGAGGGGAAGTCACAGGCTCTTAAACTGCGGGTATTGAGCCCTCCAGGGTTCACGAGAAAAAAATCGCTGGTGTCACAGCAAACATTTAAAATAATTGAGTAAATTAAATATTTATTATACAACCTTTAATTATATATTTGTTTGGTTTGATATAGAAATGAACTTCGTCCGACATGATTACTAAAACTTAATAAACGTTCGCATATTTCTTTTAGATTAGGCCTACTAATGTTTTCCAATTAATTGAAAAGAGCCGTTTTTAATCCTGGATATATTGTGTAAAAATAAAAAGTAAAAAGTATGTGTTTATTAGGCCTACTTATTATTTGTAGCAATCATATTTTCTATTTTTTTTTTATCTGCATATTTATTTAAAGTTTGAAAATATATACGTATATATGAATAAATTTTCATTTTAAATATAAATGTATGTAAGTGTGTATTTAATATTTATTATTTTTCGTGAAAAATATGTTCATTATTGATTTCTCATTTTATCTAAAACTGCTCAATAAATAACTGAAACTAAAGTATAATAAAACAACATTACTTAACCATTATTGCCTCGGACCGCTAATAATTTTGTTTTATGAATAAGGGTCATAAAATAATGAACCTGTGCTTTTAACCAATTGAAAATAACCAGTATTAATTGCGTAGGTTGTTCTGTACTAATAGAGAATATCATATTGTTTGTTTGCAAGGTATTTTTATTATATTTTAAACATCAATTTAATGTATTACATAAAGTAGGAATCATATCGTAATACTTTAAAATACTAACCCCGAAGGGCTCTCGAATTCCAGCCTTACTTAGTAAATATAACATAAAACACATAGATTATTTGAATATAGCGCCCTGACGGGATGATAGTATACCCTCTACTGGATAGGGGCGGGAAAATAATAAAAACCCACCCCACATATCATCTTGATCTTAGCTTTACCCACGTGTCTTCATAAATTCGACGTGGAATAACCAATAATATTTCAAAACCAACTAACACCATCATTGCGCATGCGTCTAAACTAATCTACTGAATACTACAAGCATCTTATTTAGCACCGCGTCTTACTACCCGTTCGGGCTATACGCTCAAGTACTAATTAAGCTAATGGATTAGGAATTGGGAGGGTTGGATTTTAGAGGAAGTGAGCCCGCATTTGCTTGGAGGAAGAGTGGAAAACCAGTTAGGAAAAACTAACCCCAGTTCGCCCGACCGAGATTCTAACCTCGATCTCCCCGTCCTCGTCAGTCGAGCTCAACACGACTAGCGCGTTAGCCAACTACGCCACTTAGGCGGGTTACTATGAACAAAGCCTGGTTAATGGGAAATAATTTTATTATTATTATTATTATTATTATTTAGCACCGCGTCTTACTACCCGTTCGGGTTATACGATTTAAGAACTAATTACGCTAATGGATTGGGAATTGGGATGGTTGAATTAGAGGAAGGGAACCCGCATTTTCGTGGAGGGAGAGTGGAAAACCATTTAGGGGAGAAAAAAACAGTTCACCCGACCGAGTTTCGAACCTTGATCTCTCCGTCCTTAGCAGTCGAGCTCAACACGACTAGCTCGTTAGCCAACTACGCCACCGAGGCGGGTGTAAAATTAATTTTAAATTACTGGTCAAATTAAAAGTGTGTGTGTGTCTTTATCGTTTTGTGTTAATTTGTTTCACCACACAACACACTAATAATTAGAAAACATCCACCATGACATTAAGGTGGGGGTGTAAGGAACGCGAGAAAAAGGGCAATGTTTTTTGCCATTTTTATGCCAAAACTTTTTTTTTCTAAATAAATTAAGTATTGCTCCAGTAAAAACATAAGAGTAAGTTTATTCACGTGGATATATCTGTCAATAGTTCTTGGATATCTATCAAGGGTGTCCTATAATTCAATGACAACTTTTTCTCTTCATTTAGAAATTTTATCAACTGAAGCTTGATTCACACATTCACCAAAAATAGAAAGCAGAATCAGTTTGAGTAGCGCAGCAATTCATGCTATAGAAAAATGTGTGTTGACCCATAATGCACTGCAGCGCGAACTTAAAGCAGCTGATTATCAACAGATATACTAGATAGTCATCTGATGGATAATTTCAAATTATAACGCTGTGTCGTGGCACTATCCAATACATCGATCGGTATTGTTCATTCACGGGAGGAGTTTACCTGGGAAAGATCTTTTTTCTTACCAATATCCTACTATATAATAGATTTCTGGTAGGGAAAAAAGTCCTTTCCCAGGTAAACTCCTACCGTGAACGAACTTTATTGTTCGTTCACGGTAGGAGTTTACCTGGGAAAGGACTTTTTTCCCTACCAGAAATCTATTATATAGTAGGATATTGGTAAGAAAAAAGACCTTTCAGAGGTAAACTCCTCCCGTGAATGAAGTATACACACGCTTTACATGGGTTATTTTTAATCTTCTCACAAAAACCAACGAAGCTGTCTGCTAGCTTCTGGCTGTACAGGGCATGCGCACTGATTTGAGATGGCTGACCTTGAGATTTGATTGGTTCTCTCGTACGAAAGACTCGGGGAGACGTGACAAAGTAGAAACGAGTTGAGCTCGCGCTTATGAGGCTGAAATCTTGTGATTGGTTTAGAGTTAGTCACGTGATCACGTTTCTGTTGCACTTGTTTTTCGCCGAACGTGTGAATCCACAGTAGTGCCACTATGCTCGTGACTAGGGCTAAGATTTTTATTATTTTGCATATTTTTATTTATTTTTTTGGCAAACCTAGAATGTTGTTCAAGTGTATACAAATGTGTTTCATAAGAACTAAGCTAATTTAAGTAGCTTTGTGAGGGAATACTTTAGCATATTTCCATGTTTTTACGTGATATGGCGTATTTTCAGGTTTCTCAGTCATTTTAAGGCATTTTTTTTTATATTTGAGTCATTATTTTGCATATTTTGGTATTTTCAATATAAAAGAGATTTTTATATGTTTTTCCCTGAAATCCAGAAGCAAGACTGAGAAAAAATGGGGGGAGTGCTTGTGTTTAGAACATCTGTACACACATCATAGCAAATGGTGGTGCCACCACGGCTGTAAGGATACTTCTACCCCTCCCAGGTTTTCTTTAATACGGCTTATTTTTTGTTTAAAAACTTTAAGTTTGGCACGGAAATTGAGGTGTGGAAATCTCAAAGTGGCTAAGTACCATAATTTATCACATTTATTTTTTATTTTGTCTATGTACTAAGGCGAATGTCCACCTAAAAGGGCTAAGTTCAATAATGTATCCAAGAGGTTTAAAACACTGCTCATAGATAGCCTTGGAGTTAACTCACAGACCTTATTAATTTCTAAAGAGGTTATGTACCATTGAGTTATTTCTTGTGAATGTGTTTTATTAGTTATCTGTGGTGGATATACACGATGACAGAGTTGGGTACATGTGTATGTGGACTTAATCAACGGCTGGAAGGGGTGGAAACGAAATTGCATCTTTTTTGATGAATGTTTTAAATTTTGACAGTATTACATATAAAATAAATTATGTATTTGAAGTTATAATAGCTGCTCACAAAACAAAAATAGGATGATGCTGATTTTGTACATATGCCTTGTGTCAGTTGGCTTATTTGGAGTAATATTGAACATAAATTTATAGTATCTGGACATAGCTTCTTATAATGTGACTGAGAATTTGGATTGGTAGGGATAAGGAAACGAGTATGTAAGTGCTATGATCCAGAAGATCTAAAGGTAGTTGTAAGACCAACTTGTTTGGAGAAACTATTTAAAGTTGTTGTTGACTTGGATAATTTGAACTTTTATGATTTACAAGAGGCTGCAGACAAGTTGATAAACACCTCAAAAATAAATATTACAACCACATCGAGGATAAGAATAGATGCACAACATCTTGGCAGTTTGAAAATTTGACAAACATTTATCAAAGAACTGCAAGATTGGGAAGTGTTCAACATTTTGAAGAAAGGTAAAACGATTTCAGTCATAAGTACAGTTTTAATACAGGGAATTAAATTTGGAAAAGTCATATCTAAAGAAAAGAAAAGAACTTAGTCAAATAATCAAATTTTTACCAGAACATCTTCCGTTCTACGTAGGCATGTGCAGTGAATAAAAAAAGTGTGTATATTGAAAGCAATGCACTTTTAAAAACTATTTAATTTATATATTATTGCAAATTATTTAATAGTTTTACCATACAAAACGCTGTGGCTCCATTCATTCAGAATTATTGTCTAGAATATAACCTTTTGACTAGTAAAACCAGTGGCACTTGGCCCTTTCTTAAACTTGCTATATGTTTTATATTTTATAACTAATTTGTCGGTACGTATTGTGTTTTTAATGATATTATGTAATTTCCTTGAATCTTTGGATAATTAATTTATTAACATGAAAATACTTGGATTTCTAGATTGGTGTCAAATTAAACGGTTTTTCTTAATAACTCAAAATGTTTTAAATGGCACATACACTCTTTGGGACTTCCACTCTTCAATTGTAAAAAGTTAAATTGTATTTTAAGAGTTTTTTTATCTAGTATAGGACATATTTTTAGGTAAGACATTTTTAGTTTACCACAGAAACTGTAAGAAAAATTAAGTGGTTTTTCTCGGGGTTTAATAGATAATGTAAAAAAAAATCTGTTGACACAAAAAGAGACAAATAACTAAATTATATTGTTTAGATTATTTTTGTTTAGTTTCATGCACCTATTATTTTCTTAGTTAATTTTGCAAGGAAATTTTAAAAATAATGAAAATTTTATTGGTAATTTTTTCGTTTTAAATGGCTTTTTTTATTGTTTTAAAGGGCACATTTTTTGTCTCAAATGGCATATTTTTAGATTTTTTGACCATAAATACAATTTTTATAAAGCCTTTTCTAGAAATTTTTAGGGTATACCAATCCTAGCCCTACTCATGAAAATTTTCAAAAACTGTTAAAATCACAATATGAAAAAAATTAATCCCCATATTTCTACGGGAGCGATATTTTATTTATTTTAGCTAGAAGAATGTGTTTTGCTGTAAAACTGCAATAATTATCAGATGTTTCTAGTCTGCGTTGTAAAGCATACATACATTTCTCCCAACATGTGAATTTCTGAGACTCGAGAAGATTATTATGTTCTTTATTTTTTTGGTGAATGAATCAAGCTTTATCCGTGTAATGAGATATGTTTTTAAGCACCAATAGTGGTAGAACTACTGAGTCCGTATCTTCTCAGCCCCCCGCAAAATAAAATCCAGCGATGACCCTACAACCGAATAAAATAAAACGGCGGTTAAATGGTTTTTTCCCAAGCCTTGTTTCACTCGACGTCAAAGGTGATTACAGCTCCTGTGATGACCGTGCTACATATGACTGCCATTTCCAGACCGTCGTCGCCGGTGATGAAATCACCTTCCATTTGGCAACTCTTTGCTCAGACATGAGAGTGGTTTCTTCGGTGCCACTGAATAGCGTCTACTTGTGTCAACTGACATCGAACCCGCTTCGGTGGCTGAATGGTCTTAGGCAGGCATGTCAAACTCGTTCTACCAAAAGGGCTACATTAAAAACTGAAAAATAATTCAATCTAAAAGTCCTTATTATAAATAAAAAGAAAGTTAAAAACTATTAGACCCACTCCGGTGGCGTATTTGGCTAACGTGCTCTTTTTGTGTTGAGCTAGACTGCTGATAATGAGGAAATCGGGATTCGAATCACGGTCGGGTGAACTGGGAATGATTTTTCCTCAATGATTTTCCACTCTCCCTCAATGCAAATGCTCACTTCTTCTAAATTCAACCTTTCCTATTCCTAGCCCTTTAGCGCGATTAGCACTTAAGCGTATAAACCAAACGGGCAGTAATAAATTGCGCTAAAATTATAAAATGTTAAGACTTGTCCTCTGTTTTTATTCCCTCAGAAATATGAAACCTTTTGTTTATATCATTGGTGTGTTATTCTTTATATTATGTTATGTTTAAGGCCCTTGGCCCTGTCGAGTGCAAGTCTAAAACCTATTTTGCGGGAGGGTGAAAAGCATGGCGTTACTTCAAAACACATCAAAATATCATTCCGCGCCAACAAGAACCGATGAATCATGGAAATCGTAGGTGGTGCTAGCTACCGAACAGGTCTTGTGCAAAAATCATATGTTTGGAAATATCAGTTTTTTCGAGAACAAGTGAAATGTTTGTGTTAAAATTTTCGACACCCCTTCTAAGATAATGTATCGATGTTTATTAGGTGTTACATTTTCTTATTTTTTGTTATAAAGCCGGCAGTTTTCTATTTAAAAATGTCAATTTTGTCGTTATTTGATCAATGTTAAAACTATATAGTAGGTGTTTAAATAAGAAGTATAACTTAATCAACATGCTTCTATTCTTGAACGAATTGTTTACGAAAAGAAAATTACAAAACAGTAAAAATTCTTGAAGTTAACCGTTTGTTCCCGCGGCTCTGCATTTTCAAACCAAATGAAAAGGGCCAATAGACTTAAGTCACTTTCAAAATTCACGACGTATGAACGAATATCCGTAAGCCTTGATCTTTTGGGTGTTTTTTAATTTATAAAAGAGAGAGCCACCCCTTTACAATTACATACACTGCCAAACACCACGTATTTAGTATTCAAATTGAACCATTTTGAGGGAATCGATTTCTAGTGAGAAAAGAGCTAATATTTAATGCACTAGCTTCATTGTTAAATTTCCTCAAGTAATGATCAATTTCTAAATGTCATAATCCTAAATTTTGTATCCCTCCAACGTTTAAAATCTTATGAATCGGGTCTGATTTTATGTTTGTTCATCAAAAGCTCCGCGGTACATACAGAATCATGGATCAATCCACATGCGATCCAGGGCCCGCAAGTTTGATACTCCTTGTCTAAGGCATCAGTCTTGCAATAGACTGGACTGCCAATCACAGGGAGTTAGGGGTTATAATCCTGGTCAGGTGTGCTGAAAGTGTTATTTACAAAATGGTGTTCCTTTCTCTCTTTATGTCCACACAAATGTGAGTACACTACCTATAAAATTCAACCTTTCTCATCACTCAACCATTTGGCGTAATTAGTACACAAGCGGATATACCTAACGGGTAGTAAGACGTGGTGCTAATAAAATATTATTGGGTTACATCTAAGCCACCGGCAAACGGACCATGACTAACATATTGTAGGAAGGATATTCATCCACATTTTATTTTTAAATTATAGTTTTATGATATTCAAATTACTAAACGTAGAGATTATTTTTACGTTAAATTCGTAAATTTGAAAAATGGCACCGAGACACGGAGATCGATGTCGGGATTCTTGGATGATAAGTGTTCCATTACTTTATAACTGAGCTGTTGAGGAATCGTCATAGTTTAATTCAAAGTCTGTTATGAGCGTGTGGAAATCGTCGGCTTCTATGAGCTAAGCTTACACTGTCCTTTTTGTGGTCAGGGACTAAAGTTACACAAAGTTGTGCATAAGGGACTAAAACCTGAATTTTCATAGCAGGCCTAATTTGAATAATATAGTTTCAAGGATTTATTTTCACAGCTGATGGCGGGGAGATCAGGGTTATAATATCGGGTGGGTCTACTTAGGGTGTTTTATTCCTATATAGTTTCCCACTCTCCTTACACGCAAATGCGGGTAAATGGCATCTGAAACGCTTTTTTCCTCATCTCCGCCCCATTAGAGTAAATTATCATATATGCGTGCAACCAGAACAGTTAATTAATAAGACGCGGTGATAATAAAAAAAGGATCGGTGCCAGCCCGTGGACCACAAGTTGGTAAACACTGTCGTGCATGTTCCAAACTTCCCTTCCTAACGCGATTCCACTTGTACTCACCAAAGCTTCAGAGTGTGTGTGTGTGTGTGTGTGTGTGTGTGTGTGTGTGTGTGTGTGTGTGTGTGTGTGTTTTTACATCCTCAAAAAATCGTAATAAATTGTGACTTTATTTTATTCTCAAGTCCAAACAAAGTTACATTTCTGTTGAAATAAATCAATGAAGGATTTTGTTTGGTGTTTCTTTTTTTTTTCTTTTTTTTCCCAAGCAAAGAGAGATGTTACTCTTCTAAAATCTGATTCATGAATTTGGTACGTTGTGTGCAAAACAGGTTATTCTGAAATGTAAACAAACATTACAGAGACTTAAAAAACTTTATTTCGTCACAGACATTTTTATTAAATATTTCAAAACAAACTATCCTTCTAATATATAAAAATAAATTAGTGTATTTTTATTACTTTTTTACTCCACCATCTTAATACCTGTTCAGGTCATACACATATATGATTATTAATTTAACGGGGTAGTTATGAGGAAGGAAACATTATCAAGGTGGTCTTCCCACATTTTCGTAGAAGTGGAGCAGGAAAACATTTAGAGAAAACCACCCTCAGTAGACCTTACCAGGATTTGAACCCATATCTTCTCGTCAACACTAGAGTGTTTTTTTTACTCTTTCACGCAAAAACCACTATTATGATTGTGCTACAGTTTCTCAAGAACATGACTTGGAGGTCTGGATAACATAATAGGTTAATTAAAATTTACTTTCGCCATTGTATTTCAATATGGCAGCTAAAAACACTAATGTTCTGCCTTTTTGTCAGCTTCTGCTTATGGAATTTTCCCTGTACTATATTTATGAAACACATGCCGTTTGAATAATAGGTAATTAGCTAGCTTATGATAAAATAAGTAAAAGTTACTTTACAATTTAGCAAGTTTGTATTAAGATAAGTAGAAACGTTTTCACATTTTTGGTAAATTTTAAATATTTTTATTGACGTAATACCAAGTGGCCCAACGATTAAGTTGGTCAACTACATATCTTTGGGACACCGGTGCAATCTTATAGCATGCCTATAAAAATTGTGTGTCCAAGATTGTTCATCCAATGGGGTTCCCACAATTGTGTTAAAAATTGGGAGGAAAGGTATTTTGAGTTTCTTAATCATTGTGGGGAGGGAATCAGTTGACGTATTTTTGGTTCAGAGTTAACTATAATACACGTGTGGTAATAGTCGCAAATTAAAAATATATATGATTCTATATTTTTACGCTCTCTGCGTCCGATGATCACTCGTAAAAAGACACCAGTCTCGTCTCGTTTGATATATAGGCGAATGGGAGGCTAGGCTCCAAATCCCGGCCTGTGGTACCTATGGCTTATCTCTCTCCGGCTGCTTAAAGGTTGGTACATTTCCTCCCAAACATTACTTCCCTCGTTCCTAGCCCATTAGTGTAATTAATCTAAATTGAGATAGCCCGGACGGGTAGTAAGACTTTGTACAAATATGAATAACATAAAGAACTTTTATGTTGGTAGTAATTTTACATTTTAATTTTCTTATTCAATAAATTATATTGTACACCTTGGTGGTCTTGGGGTAAATTTATCGCCTCAGGGTACGATTTCCGTGGGTTCCGACCCAGATTTTTCTTGCGCTATAAAAATCCGTAGCACAACTTCCTTCGGAGGAGAAGTAAAGACATCGGATCCATATCGATTGTGGCCTGTAAAAGAACCCTGGAAGGTATGTGAAAGTACCTTTCCAGGAAAAATCGGTCGGCCCTTTCCCTTTTGCTCATAGAAATTATCGTGTGCTGATATAATCAGTCGGTTCAGAAAGTGCACGTTGAATACCTTAAATAAATAATAAATTATATGAGCATGTATCACCACTATAAGCCCTTTTAAGATGGAGGTAGCAGGGGGGAGTAAGATTGTGGTATGGGGCTATAGATATACTTTACTAGAATTAATTATAACTGACATAAATCTGAGTAATTCCCTCTAGCCTCTAAACTCAAAGAAACAATTTAGCAGCGGCATCTAACAGTCGTTAATTTTCGTCATTTTAATGACGTAATACCTATTTATTAAACTTTCACCGAGGACGCTCTTTAATATATTATGAGCTTAGTTTCCACATTTTATTGGATTAAAAATTAATTTGAAACTTTTTTAAAGTAACAACATACATCAACATAACATACTATCGTTTATATAATAACGTGAAAATATATCATCTCAGTATTTGATACAATAAAATACTACAGAGATAAATGAATCTAATACAGTGAAAGGAGATACTCAGTATTTTTAATTTTTTTAATTTAACCATGGTTTTATATTGAGAGATGTAATTACATATTTTTTTATGTGTAACATGAAAAAGGTTATTTATCTATTTAAAAATGGAAGGGATTCTTTTAGACAGAGATTTCCGGAGTTTAAAAATGAAAAGAGAAAAGTTACAATTTCATAAATTATTTACACAGCAATTTATTCAAACTCTACAAAACCGGATATAATGTTCTTTTTTAATAAAAGAATTTGAGATGACCTGGCGGTCTAGGGGTAAGGTGTTGGACTTCTGTGCTGGGGGTCCAAGATTCAATCCTCAGTCCCAGCACAGATGTATCTGATTGCCAAACCCTTCCTTCACCTCTGGCAACGCGTGTATTAATCACAGCTTGTGAATGTGTGGAATGCCAGGCCTCCACCGTGGTTCGGATTCCACGTTAAATTGTAGGGCCTCCATTTCATCTCACAATCACCCTACCACTACACATTAGCGTAAGTGCGTATAGCCCAAACGGGTAGTAAGACGCGGTGCTAATAGTAATAATAGTAATAATAATAATAATAGAAGCATTTTCTTCGAAGTTTATCAGTACCTAAGTTTACACATTTAAATAGTGAAGTCGGTATCTAAAATTAATTTACGTTAGTCGGTGAATTCATGGACACTATTATGACATTGGTCGAGGTTTCTAATTATTATATTGATCTGTAGATTTTCACCCAAATCGTAAAACGTCTGACCCGTCACTAGATTTTATTACAAACCCCATAACTTGGAAAATAACAAGAAAGTTGACCTAAGCGATTCAGATAAAGGAAATTGTGTGGAAATTTACTTCCGCGCTCTTTGTTTGTCTTAAGTTATGAAAGAAAGTAAACAAAGCCGTAGTAAAAAGTGAAAATATCGTAATATAATTTCTTAAACTACTCTGTCCTAACCAAATGTTGATATACACATTTTATTTTATTTTAAACTAGTGACCGAACGTTCTAAAGCGCTCGGTACGCATGGTACCATATAAGGTCAGAGTTTATAGAGTGGTCAGGTTGTAATCTACGATATTTCGAACTTATCCCCTAAAAGTTATGTTCTTTATTCTTATTCCTTAATTAAATGTCAATATCACGTTTGTCAAACGAAGTATTTAAAAACATGTATATGTTTTAATAATAGGTTTGCGGTGCTATGGGTTCATTATTTGGTGTTCCATTTTTAAACGTTGTCTTTCTCATGTTTTCCCCTTAGAATATGTATAGTATGTTTAAGATAGGAATAAACTTTTTCTGACAAACAATTTTGATAGAGTATAATCATATTTCAAGTCATGTAATCAGTAGTTATCACGTTTGATAGATAAAATCAATACCTATAAAAATAATACTAAGTACATAGAATAATATCAATGTTGACCGCAAAAACTTTGTATTTAAAAAAAGGTTTTTCCTACCAGAATCCCACTATAGCTGGTCTAGCATCTAGAACAGGGCTGACCAACCTTTGGCACGCGATCAGATTATCTTGGACCGAAGAGTTCACTGCTATCCCAGGATGTTCGACCCGATTCTAGGATTGCTATAAAATTTGATAAAATAAAGAGATTTTTTATTTCATACAAACTTATTATTGATCTCTTATTAGTTTTCCAAATTCACTACTTTTGGTATCTTGTGAGGAAAGTATTTATTATAAATAGCACGTGATTTATAAAATTTTCTTATTCATAGAGTGACAATCTTTCAGAAATATCCCAAGAACGTTTCAACTCTTAAGTTCTCTATCGCTGTAAAATATGTTTTTACCATAACGTATAATTTTATGTAATTTCAATATATAATGTAATAACCAAGCAGAGACCTATAAAAATATCTAGTACAGTTTTATACTTAAAATTCATATGGATACACAAAAAAGTGTTTATCCAAAATTTATTGACATTTTGGGTACGCACTCTCATAAAGGTAGCTCTATAATGTGTATAAAATACATATTTTGTGATACAAGTTCAATTAATGACGTAATTTAATTAATAAGGTGTCTTAAACCCTAGCTAATTTTATAAATCGTCTACTAACTGATCAAAAAAAGAATTATTCGATTTTAGAAAATGTGTCACAACCAAATGTAGATTGTTTTGGTAAGTTCAAGTTGTAGTGTTTAACTGTTTGCTATTCTCTAGAAAACTATTAAAGATTATTATTAGTAGTAGTAGTAGTAGTAGTAGTAGTAGTAGTAGTAGTAGTAGTAGTAGTAGTATTAGTTCTGTCTCACGACAGGTCCATTCCTTTATTCAGTGAACTTAGTCCATCAATGTGTCAAGGCCTCTGCCTCCTCTTTGAGCTCCCAGAATTTTCTATTTCCTTCAAGTCACCTAATATTTGAGTTCTCCTTCCTAAGCTTCTCTTTTCTTCAACCTTTCCTTCTATGACGTAATGCAGAAGACAGTTCCTCCTAAGGATGTGTCCGATCCAGTTTGCTTTGTACCTAAGAATCACATCCAAAATGGTTCTCTCTTCACTCACTATTCTTAAGAATACTTCATCTATCACCCTTCTCAAGTCTTCTTCAGCACCACATTTCAAAGCTCGTGAAGTATTTCTTTCCCATAATCCTATGAGTCCAAGTTTCTTCTCCATACAGCGTGATGCTCCAAATGTAACATTTCATCAGTTTCTTCCTCAGGTCCAACTCAACTTGCTGATAAACAGTAACCTCTTCTTGTTGGCTCCCTTATTCGTGGCAATCCTTGACCTAGCTCACTTGGTGCAGGAGGCATCCTTAATCAGCAGACTACCCAGGTAGTTGAACTGCTCTGTGTTTTCCAACTCCCAGTTTCCGATTTGTATGTTCAGCCTACATATTTATCATATACGTTACTACACTCTATTGAGAAAGGGATGTGTGCCCATACCGGTGGACAAAGGTGATGTATGTTAAGCTCTTTTAGTCTGGTTTTCTAGTGATATAGAGGTTGGAGTTCGAATACAGGATGGACATACTGAGGGTATTCCTACCTTTGTTTCCATTTCTTTCTCCCTGTGGATTCAAGTAAATTTTTCTAAGCTACACTCATATTAATGTGGTTGAATGTGGCTAGCTCAGGCGGGTAGTATGATGCTATAAAGAAGTAAAAGATGTGAAGTTTAGATTTGAGAGAATATAAAATCACGCCGCGGAAAATTAACCTCAGAACAGAAGTTCACGTATAATCCCCGGCCTCCCTTGCCAAGAGTTCGCTCCATTGCCCATGTGGTTAACCCTCGCCAGTATAACAAATTTCCCCAAGTGAGGGTATCGCTTACTTGAGACCACATAAACGTCATGTGCTCGTATATTTACAAACGCCACATCCACGGTATCCTTTTTCACCAAACAAACGCTTGGACCTCTGTCTGTAGTAGGATTCTTTTAAATCCCTTGGCTCTGTCGAGTGCAAGTCTAAAGCCTATTGTGTGGGATGATGGGCGAGAGGTTGAAAGGCATGGCGTGGCTTCACAACCGACCAAAGAATCCTTCAGCTCCAATAATAACAGATAGATCACGGAAGCCGTAGACGGCGCTAGCTACCGGACAGTTCTTGCAGAAAATTAATCCGTTTGGAAATATCAGTTTTCTCGAGAACTTGTGAATGTTTTATGTTAATATTTTCAACACCCCTTCTAAGATAATGTATCAATGTTTATTAATTCGTACATTTTCTTATTTTTTGTTATGAAGCTGGCAGTTTTATATTGAAAAATCTCAATTTTAGTTTTATTTGATCACTGTTAAAATAATAGAGGAGGTGTGTGTGTGTATATAAAAAGTATAACATGATCAACATGCTCCTTTTCTTGAACAACCCGTTTTTTAAAATACAATTGTAAAACAATGAAAATTCTTGAAGATAACCGGTAGTTCCTATGGCTCTGCATTTCCATACCAAATGAAAAAGGCCAATCGCCTGAAGAATAAACGTTAAGAAAATACAAACTTATGTTGCGGTCAACATTGATATTATTTTACCATAACATTAGTATATGTACTCTATACGTATCTATAATATCCATTAAAAGTGACAGCGGAAGATCAATTTAGTTGACTTATGAATACATGAATATATATATAAAACTAAAGTAAAATTTTCATAGAAAGAGACTTTAATAAAATACACTCAAGTTTGTTTGCCATTAACATTGATAAAATGGTGCTATAATATTATTGTTATTTTATGGGTATTGATTAACTATATCAAAAAACACAGCTGCGTATTATTTGATTTGAAGCATGAATAAGTGAAATCAGACTTATTTATATTTTCTAGATGTCATTTATACTTATAATGTACACCATACTGATGTTTAGTGTCCCCAGGCTACCTTAAGAATATACAAACTATTTTCCAACTATTCCTTAAACAAATCATGCTTTTTGGATCAATAGGTTATTGTTACAAAAGGAAAATTTTGGGGATCTTCCTTTACATTGTAATTTAATACAAACTGGCCTTTAGTTAAATTATTGAAGTTTTACTAATAAAGTATAAACATTTCAATAAGTATTGTGATTGAATTTTTTATTTAACAATTAAAATATTATATAAAATGTCCAAAAATGTTTTAGAAAAAATGTTGTTAATCCACAGAGACCAAATTGGTTACCTACTAAAAATTAAAAATTCTAAAAATTAATTTTAAAGACACTTGAACACCCTCAAGCTATTCCAGTCTTATTCGGATAGTGAGTTTATCAATGCAAGTAATGGTAATTTATTAATTTATTCAACAGTGAATGGTTATTCATAACATTGGTTCTTGGAAATATGTAGTTCATTTCACTATTATCTATACCAATATATACGGAGGGCACCGACTACGAGGATGGGAATTTTCTCACACTCAAAGTATTTCCTATTCAAATATAAGTTCTTAATCTTAAAAACCTCTAAAATCATCCTTGATTATATTAAAATATTCTGCTCTAATTATATAAAAAATTTAATAATTTGTTTGAGGATAGCTAGATTTAGGTTTATAAACGATGAAAATGAGTATATGTTTCATTTTCATTCATTTTTGTTAAAATTCTAAAACTTAAAGTTTAGGATTTGTAATCATATGATGATGTTGATACCTTTCACCACTATTTATGCATAGGCCACATTTTAAAAATAACAAAACCACTTCTTAAAGTAATACAGGCTTTTTGAACGCCTGCGACTTATTTTGGCACTTCAATAGCTGGCCACCTTAGGGGTGGGTGCTCTGTAGAAACATTAATCTGGTCTTCAGAGTCATTCCTTTAGTAACTTTACGTATACAAAGTATGTGGACTTGTGCCATTTCCCTTTAACCGCAAGTACCTGCATAACTAGTTTAATTTGAAACCAAACCACGGAAGGTTTAAATAAACTATCTATTTTGGTGGTGTGGGGTTGCAGTTTCGGGCCCTCTGCGAAAGAAAAAGATCTGAAAAAGACCTTGCTAGGTCGTGCTTAGGATTTTTGGCCACTGGCCCAAAGGGGTGAAGCGTGTGGGTGGAGAATCATAAATAAAATCCATTCACTTGAGAAACATTGGGCTGATTTCAGGGTCCCGCCGTGTGCATCTAGGAATAACAATGTGGATAATTACTGCACTGGGGGTTGGTAGCTCTGTGGTAAATGGTTAAAGGAGACCTTGGCCTGGTATATTTTCTTCTTCTTTATTCGAGTAATCTCTTGTATATCAAATTTTCTCGTTTGCTTTTAAAGAGTGTGTTTATTTATGGCGGGAAAGAGAGCGGAAAGATAAATTAAGTAGATAATTTAATGCTCTTAAGTACATTCATTTTCTAAATTTCATAAATTAAAATTGTAAAAAGCGTTTAGTTTTATTTTCAAATAAATTTAAAAATGTAGTAATTTGACTATATTTATTTGTGTGTAGCTATTTATGAATTTTAATTTAATTAATCGATCTTGGACCAACGTTTTACGTCCATTAAGCACCTTTCGCCTTCTCCCCTTCCTCCTCCAATACACTTCCCATTTGAGCAATTTTGCCTTCCCATGAGTCAATATTATAGAATATGGGGTTTGATAAATATAAATAATGAAATTAATCAAAGATAACAAACAATAAATAAAGTAAATGGCAATACTGTTATCACTGATTGAAGCATGGACAAAGGCGTCAGTCTCATCTTGTTTGATTTGCCAATAACTGGTAGGTTAAAATCCTGAACGTTTGTACTAAGTGTTTTTCTCCAAATGGTTTATAAATCTCCCCCTACGTAAATTAAAGAACATTTCAAACATTAGTTTTATTTATCACTACGTCTTGCTACCTGTTCAGGCTATATGCATGTAAGCTAACTATTCTAATGGGGTGGGTATAAGGAAAGAAGCATTATAGAGGTAATCTACCCGCATTTTCGTAGAAGGAGAACGGGAAACAATTTAGGAAAAACCACTCTCAGTAGACCCCACTGGGATTCTAACCTCTATCTCCCCGTCATCAGTAGGCCAGTCTGACACCAGAGTGACGCATTAATCAATTCGGCCAATGAAACCGGTAAATATGATATATTTTTCAGTCATGCTGGAATTCGAACCCTGTACCCTTAGTTCAGTAGATAAACACGCTACCAACAATCTATAAATTCTAACTTCTTCCTACCCATACCATCAATGTTAATGTATGGATGGTTCGGATAGGTAGTAAGTAAGTCATGGAGTATGGGGTGTGGGAGTTGGAGTAGAAAACAAAGCTTCAAAATGTTGATGATTTTATCAAAGGTAATTAGCCGCCCTTATTTAAAATTCTGTAAATAACACTTTTACAAACTGAAGACTTGTTTACAAACGTTTAAAAATTAAAATGTAAATAGCTACCTTTAAACATTTAACTTTAGTCGTCGCTAATGTTTAGCACTAATCTCAGTATTTTTTTTTTGTTTTCAACTTCGTTATTCTAACTTGAGCACACAAAAACATGCGTACAAAAAAATTACAAAAAAAACCTTTTACTACATGTAAATAATATGAAAGGAAAAAAGACTTATTTTATTCAACGCAAATAATATTAGGGCGTCTTAAAGCAGCCACAGCCGGGTGTCGCCTGCACAGTATAAATCTGTACCGCCAAACTAAGCTGCGCTATGCATGGCCTATCAGACGGGGGTAATTAAATATCATCACAAATACTAATATATAATTACCTACTATGGCTGAAAGTAGAGTGCATGGAGTGCCACATAAAGAGAGTGAAAGTATGGTAGGGGTATTTTAGGGTGGGAGTGGAGGTATTAAAGGATAAATGGGATTTTCCTCATGCTCATTCATCAACATTATGTGTTTATATATATATATGTGAGTGTTGGATCAAATAGTATAGTTATTATGTTTGATAATTACGGTTGTAGCCGCAACTAAATATCATATTTTTTAGATTGAAAAATGACACCTGGACATGGGAATCGAACGCGGGACCTTCAACTTAGTACGTCAATGCTCTTAACACTGAGCTATCCAAGCATTATCCCGTGCACAGGGTCATTCTTCACTCATATTTTAAGGAAAAGTTTGTGATGGACGTGCGGAAATTGTTAGTTACAAATGTGTGATCAATTGATAATCACGAGCGATCAGATACGTGTCAAATTTAAAAATAATACACCCTTGTCACTCGATCAATTTTTTAAACATATAAATTTCAAATCGCTTGGGATGAGATATTAAACAAAATACCTTTTGAGTGGCCACAATATTGAAAGAGTTAACCATATGAAAAACTATGTACAGTACATACCGTGGTATGAAGAAGTAGAACCTTGTTTGGTCTAGGTTCAAAGAATATTCCAATTACATTTTGTTAAAATCGTTCCACGCATTTGCAACTATCGTGGAACTAACAAACAGACCGACAGATTTAATTTTAGTAGCTGACCTTCTGAAACAGATTACCAGAGCTAAAACCCACGTACTGTGCATACGTTGTTCAGCTTAGGTTTTAAAAAATTCCCCCGCCGAATTTCGTTAAAAAAAGACCTCGAGTTTGACATTTATTGAGGGACAGAAATCGGAATAGATATACAGATGAAATGCCAAATTCTTGGGTTAAAAAAAATTCGCTACGTTCAGTCAATAAGAGTTGAATTGTCTTAAATTTGTGCAATACAACTTAATGTGCATTTCGCCTACTATGTAAGGTAGGAGTTTCTCCTTGACGGAATATACTATGGCTTATCTTATAAGCTACGCCATGGTGTGAACGTTCAAGTTAAGTTAGTTAGTTACCTTTCAGGATAAACGGAGTGTACTCGAGCGTTCCAATGAGCAACACCCTTCATGTGTATGCTCTTATGTCCAGTGGCGGCTATGTGGCAATTACCTCTATCATCTAATGATCTAATTTTAAAAATGACACCTGGACACGGGAATTAAAGCCGGGACCTTTGGCTTAGTATACCAGTGCCAAAGGTTCCGGGTTAGATTCTCGTTTCCAGGAGTCATTTTTCATAGAATATTATATTTAGATGCAGTTATAACCGTAGTTATCAAATATAATAGCTTGGCTATTCAACCCATCTATCTGAGATAAAAGCACAGCATAAAGAAGGAAATTTACCAGCATTTGCTGGAGGCTGGCATGAAAACCTACATAGCGTCGACTAAAAAGTTGGCTAAGAGTTCTAAGTACTCTCCTGGTTCTGTTTGTGGTAGGCATATTTTTAAGGCAATATACATATTTAAAAGAGGAGTTTTAAATAATTATTTGTTATAACATATTTTTTCTGATATTGTTATTTTTATTTTAGTGAAACTTGTTTTGGTGGAGACGTGGCCTAGGTGTAAATATTATATATTTTGGTTTGTTGGTGACGGAAAGGTCAAGGGGTTATAATACCAATAGGGTATCCTGAGTGTAATATTCCCAAAATGGATTTCCCATTCTCCCTGCATGCAAATATAGATACATTTCTTATAAATGATACCTTCTTCGCTACTACCCTATTAGATAAATTAAGTTCATATAGCCCGAATGGCTAGTAAGACGCGTTGCAAAAAGAAAAAACTTGCTGCAATTAACGTTAAATAGAAGGCAATTTAAATACCTCTCAAAACCACCATTGTTTTAAGTGTTTGTTTTTATTTGCACACACAAAAAGATAAGGAGACTATATATTTTATTGCGTGAAGACACCTTGTGTGATATGTATCTCCGTGAGATTTGGTCGTGAACTTGCATCGTGGCAACAGTTCAAGGATTCAATCTGTTCACGATGATTAAAAACCCTGAACTAAGTTGTGATAAAGAAAAACAGCCTTTGACACAGTTTAAAATTGAACCAAGAACTGGAGGGAAAGCTAGACAGTATTTAGCCACTGTGATTGGTAAGTTATTCATATCTATATGCTCAAATAAAAACATATTTATACCTCCAGGCTCAGGTTTTAATCGGTTCCGTTTAACTCCAAATTGAGAGGTCATAACTTACACCCTGAGGGGGTAGCCTGGTTTGGATTATTTTTGAATAGAATCTTTCTTACCTATAATAGAATTATAGTGAATTTAATTTAAAATCTATTATTCACATTAGTTAGTTTGCCACTGCTAACTACTACTTCCATTAATTACTAAAAAAATATAAATATAAAAATGGCATTAAGTATGCATAGCACCTAAGAGCAATGAATGACTATTATTGAGAAACATTAACAGAATCCAAAGTTTGTTTATGTTTCAGTGAATTTTAAGTGAATCCATCTCGAATATAAAATACGATCAAATATCGAAGACCCACTTCGGTGGCCGCATGATCTAAAGCGCTACTCTCCCAGTGCACCAGACTGTTGGTGATGGGGAGATTGAGGCTCGAGTCTCGGGCAGGTTTACTGAGAGTGGTTTTTCTTTAAGTGGTGTCCACCCTCCACCCAAATGCATGTACATTTTATCTAAATATAAACTTCTTAATCCCTAAAACTATTAGCATAATTAATACATAAATGTACAACCCGAATGGCTAGTAAGACGTGGTGTTAATATATATATATA
>CABFVX010001548.1:34720-54511 GCA_902151425.1 Timema shepardi | reverse complement strand
CGAGATAGCTGAGGACAGCGTCAGAGGTGAGCTCGGGACCTTCATCGCTCTACTCTTCAACTTCGGGGTGTTCTTCTCCTTCGTGGTTGGATCCTGTGTTTCATACCAAGCGTTGGGTCATATTTCCTTTTTGCTTTCGGTTGCGTATCTGCTTAGTTTCACGTTCTTACCGGAGTCTCCGTACTATTTATTGTGCCAAGGCGACCAACCCGGAGCCAGGAAATCTCTCGAATGGTACCGGGGTGGTAAGCATCCGAATATTGAAACAGAACTGACGAGGATGTCAGATAGGTTAAGGGAATCCGAAAGGAATCGATCTTGTTTGTCTATGAGAGAGGCGTTCTTCACTAAAAGTGCCGTGAAAGGGTTGATCGTTGGTGTCGGGGTGTGCGCCGACATGCAGCTGTGTGGGTTGTTCGCGATCCTCAGTTATACCGTCAACATCTTCGAGGAGTCTGGAAGCAACGTGTCACCATACGTCGCGACTGTACTGATTGCCGTCCTCCGTATCCTGGCCGTGTACGCGTCTTCCTCACTGGTCGACGTGGTGGGTCGGAGACTCTTGATGGTCGCCTCGAACATCTCCATGACGTTCTGCCTGCTCATCCTCGGAGGGTACTTCTACCTCAGTCGGTCCATGGATACGGCTGGTCTCTGCTGGATCCCGGTGGCAACACTCTCCCTTTACATCGTGACAATGTCCATCGGCCCGGCCTCTTTGGGCTTCCTAATTGTGTCAGAGATATTCTCGCCACGGGTAAGGCCTCTCGCTACGACCATCTGCTTGCTAACCTACTGGATATTGATGTTCGTGATCATAAAATCCTTCACAGATTTGAAACTCTTGTTGGGGATCCATGGGTGCTATTGGTTGTACGCCGCGTTCTGCGCAGCTGGTACTGTGTTTTGTCAGGTGTGCGTCCCCGAAACAAGGAACAGGAGTCTGGAGTCAATACTGGAGGATCTAGGTGGAGGAAAACCGGGTATATAAAGCATCTTGAAGGTGAAAGAAAAAGAGTCTTTCCCAGTAAAACTCGGCTAAGCGTTGACGGAATTGAGGCCAAAATGTGTTTACATCAGAACTGTGATCCTTTTCTTTCTTGTGTGGAAATAGTTTCAATTTACTATTATTTTGTGTGAGTGCGTGTTTGTGTGTATATATACAGTACACCCATCTGAGCTCTCTCTATATTAATCCCTCAGCTAATGGGATGGTGATGATGAAGGTTAAATAAACCTTTGAGAAAAACTCACCTCAGTACAACTGGTTGAGAATCTAACCTCTTACTCTCCACAACCAGAAAACCTGACCACTAACCGGTCTCCTTTTCCAAAGGCCCTCGCACCAGAACTGATTATCAGCTTCTTTAATTGTTAGAAATAATATGAAAGTATGATAAAGGTGAATGTTAAATTAACTGGGCCAAATATATTCTTAAAATAAATATTGTAAAGACTCAACATGGATAAAACCATCCTAAAAGTGAACCATGACCTCTAAAACAATTAATAGCCATACCTGCAGTCTTAACCTCTAATTCTGCCGGTATACTTTACTAAATGCAAGTAAATATTAACAGATGAGTTGTGATCTACCCACATCGGTGGTCTCGTTTACCACTGATGAGAAGTTAAAAATCCTGGCCTGATGTAGTGAAGTGAATTTTTACTTAATGGTTCACCCCCTCTTTATCCAGGCAAATGTGAATATATTTCCTTCAAATTTTTAACTTTATATTATAGACCAGGTGCTAGGAGGGATTTCGTTTGCAAAATATGGGGGACGCAGTTTCTTTTCAGATTTGTCAACCTGGGATGATAGTTTCAATGAAAATTCGTGTTTCCAGCTGGATACGTGGTTGGTTCACCCTACCCTGCACACCCACACCCCTCCTTGTGTGCACTAGCTAAATTTTGTAGGGCATTCGATATAAAGCTCTTCTCAGTAGCTTTATAATGTTACTAACGATCCAGCGTGCACTAATTGCTGTATGCCATTGCCTTAGCTTGTAAAATGTCCATAGAAGTTGTTGGACGAAAAAAATAAAATGCAGTGGCGAGTGTTATTGCTTATTTTGTGACACTTCTGAAGATTTAGTGAAAGAACCAAAGCCGAACATTTTTATGACTATTCAAAGCGCTGATGAGAGGTCGGCTGAACCAATCGATGGATTTTAAATAATGTTTTCTGTAAAACGAAAAGCTGGGAGTATTTAATTCTGTGGCATGTGATTTGGCATTATAACAATCTCAAATAATCCCTTCAGGTGTGATGGGGCGTTTTATTGGAATAACTCAAAATGAGGACACTATACAAAGGTGGTTGCTTCTGTATTCTACTAAAAATTCGATCCATCAGGCTTTATTGATGTTTCTTGATTGTGAGCTGGATGCTAATAGTTATACCAATTCTTCATTTCAAAATCAGTGGAACCAGATGATAATTAATAAAGGTGAAGAAGATATCCGGCGCCTAATTGGTCTTTTCGATAAGTATAATCCATTCGAAAACAATCATGGACAAAATGTATTAGAAATATATATAATGGTTCAGCTGCTGAAACAAGCGTAGCACAATGTTTACGTTCAGTCAAACATAATGGAGAAAAAGCTATAAGTCAATTTGAAGGAGATTACTTAGTTTTGAGGGGAAAAAACTTATTTTAACCTATGAAAATGTCTTAGTTTCTCATTCTTAATTACACTTTAAATCGAAGCAAGACAGCAAAGTTAATAAATCACTAGACGATTCTAAAACAATTGTTGAAGTGCAGAAGTTAGTTACTATCAGGCCTGCGTGAATTTTATTTGCCGAGCTTAACATCCCATTAATTAATAGGATGACCAAAATATATTTTTAACAAAAGTGGCTTTTACTATAAAAGTTATAAATAAAGTTTAATAAATGAAATAAAAATAACCATTCTTGTAAACCCGATTTAAAACTAGAAGATACTATAAATGCTCATAAACACAAAAAGGCTTGTATTATTGATGGAATGACACTTGTGTACTCCATTCAGTTAAAAAAAGTTCCAAAATTTTGGGAAGTTCGCTGAAGCGTTTCTCAAACGAGCGACATATTTTCTTTTGAGTGCCTCAGTATTAAGAATAGACGTGGTGTCCGATAGGTATGATAACATATTCATAACATTTGTTGAAAATTAATTGCGATTCAAGGGAAAAGATTCAAGTAAATTCATTATATCGGGTTATTTTACAAATGTGCCGAATAATTGTAAAAACCTTTTCGCAACTATCGAAAATAAGATAAACCTTGTTAAATTTGTCTGCAACTATGTTGAAACAAATATTCAGATTGAACATAATAAATAACTGTACATTGCGGTGGGTTTTAAGACCTTATGAAGTATTAAAACTACAGAATTCTTTTTTTGACAAAATTTTCTGTTTAAAATCAAATCATCTGAAAGAATATTCTAGAATTACGCCTATTTCCATATAGTTCATGCAAATCGATATCTGAAGCAATCAGTAATATTTGTGCAAAATCCAGATACTGATGTATTTGTACTTGGAGTTCATTTTTGGCTAAGGCTTCAAGAGGCTCACAACTGCAATGTTTTATTGTTTCATTCAGTTCCAGTGGAAAAAAAAAAGTCAGATGTAAGGATTCCATCAGGCTGCAAATTCACTTGTAGAAGAATTTAGTATCAACTTGCCAGCATTACATGCCCTGACCGGTTGTGATACAACTAGTCGCCTAAGTTTTTCTAAAAACAAAAGCCTTGAATTTTCTTCATTGGCCGTTTATCCAATCAGCACTTTCTTTGCTAGGAAACGTAAATGTACTCCAGAACATTTTAATCATTTGGAAAAAGTATGCTCATATCTTAAAAGCAAACAAAGCATTTCAGCAGATGAGGTTTAGTACAAATCAATTTCTGATACGATTGGCTTTAGCGTGAACCTATCACGAGTATTCTGCACCTCTGATGTATTGTATTTACATTGTCTGAGAGATTATGTGCAAACTTGTATTTGGAAAAGACCAAAGAACAGTTCCAGCTGACATTAAACCGTGTAAATGTAAAACATCATGTAGTACCAAATAGTGCAGTTGTAGAAAATTAGAAACATTCTAAATAAGTTTATGTAAATCTTCAGAAGAAATCTGTAAAAACTTTGAAGCCAGATAGACCTATTTTGATTTAATTTTTTCCCAATTAATACCTTCACAACTGCACAGATAATTGTTTTATCACTTAAACCTTATTTATATTATGATGTTAGCCATAGAAGTACATTTTTTTAAGACGTGTGAGCACATATTTTTACTAAAACACTTGAACAAAGTTCGTTCTTAAGTCACGGCTCTAGCGCCATATGGTATGTGCTGTAAAAATGTATTCAACCAACAAATCGCCTGGAAACATGCATAAAGCCTTCTTAACACATCCCAAAAAAAAACAGAATATTTTGCAAACGAAACCCCTCCCAGCTCCCTGTCTAGTAAATATCCCGTCAAGGTTATTAAAATCAAAAAAGCCGAACTGTGAGTTGTATGCAGTTCAAAAAAAAGTGTATCGTTCTTTGTGTAAAAAAAACTCTTGAAAATATTGAGTGTAACATATATGGAGTGATTAAAAGACTAATCAAATTTATCACTTACAAATAAATCCAAGTATAAATTGCCTGTGCATGCTACATATTGTACCTGATATATGTTAATATATTAATAGGAGAGGAGGGGAATACAGTAAGCTCTTGATTGTCCGTGGTCGAATTATCCTCTTTGCGGCTCAACCGCAGCATTGCCAACCACAGGGGATACGTTTTTGAAAAATGCCGATTTGATGGAGAATGTTGTACTCAGTAAATCCCTAGGGAAGAGATAATGACCAGAAAGACAAAACGTTTATGCAAGGGGAGCGGCATGGGAATAGAACCATAACCTGCTTAATTATCTGAAACAGGAAAATGGCACGCTCCTATCTGACAAGCTGATTTTACGGAACATACATAGCGGTATAAGTCAAATGGAAGCAGCTGTAATGAAGCAGAAGACTAATACAAACTTTTTAAGTTATGTGTTCATCTTGAGTAAATTGTACATTGATTTATAGTGTTTTTTATTATCTTAGTGCTTGAAATATATTGATGTACTCATAAACGCAATCACGATAGATGAGTACCAGTTTGAATTGAATGTGCTACATTCTTTTGTTTTAGTAAATAGGCGGATTATCCGCAGTTTTGTGTTATCCGTGGCACTCGTTCCCTCCATTATCGCGGATAATCGGGAGTTAACTGTATAATAATCTTACTCTTGCCTGAGAAATTCGTACTCTCTCTGGTGAAGGTGTACAAATGGACCTAGCTGGGTAGGTAATACTGTTGAGTGTTTCTAAGTATGTAACTACATTAAAAACAAAATGGACACCGGACAATCTTAATCAAATTTTATGTCAAGGTATAATTTTGTTAAATAATGTACCTACTTAAGTTACTTATTCTATGACATAAGTAACTCTAAAGTTAATTACCGCATTCACCAAACTACGCCACCTATCCCTATCTTGCTCTAATTCTATCCGGTCTATCTCATAACACCCTATCTCTCTCAGGTCTATCCAAATGTTATCCTCCCATCTGCGTCTGGGTCTTTTACAGGGTATGAAGCTCATCATTATGTATCCTCCTCCTGTTATCACTACCTCCATCCATTTTTGGGCCAAGTGTATTCTCAAGCATCCTGATTTCGAAAATTTTAAATTTAATTCCGTCATTTAAGGTATGAGGCCATGTTTCGCACCCATAGAAAACAAATTACGGCTCTGTATGGTTTGAGTTGTATATGTTTGTATGTTAAATATGTTTGTAATTTATTAAATTATTTTTAGACTAAGCACATTTACTATTACATGTAATTCAGTCGTTGAATATAATTATACCCTATTAGTGTTATAAATTGTAAACAAATATATGTACAGTATATAATTGTTAGGTATATATTAACCTAAGCCTATGTGTTAATATTAAGGCTCTGGTATTTCAGTTATGTGATTCGAGTATAAATATTAATGAATGAAACTGAATAAATATGTGTTACAACTTAAGTAGCAAGATAAGAAAGTGTAGTGTCAAATAAATACAGAAACATACGTTTGTTGGGAGTAAACTCTAATCTGAAAAAACACTTCTAATACCAATGTGCGAGAATCGAGACTAGTTTTACAAAGTTCGAGTGTAGTACACTTTATAATGAGCCAGTTCTTATTTAATTAACGGAGAAAAATAATAATCAGATTAACCTCCACAGTTAAAACTGTATTTATATTGTCAGCGTATGGTTGGTGTGTTTGTTACAATAAAATGATTATTAATACTCTTAACTTTCCAAACCTACTGATGTTTTGTTTTACAAACATCCTTTAAATTGCTTTTATTATAGTATCCCAAAATTTTGTTCAAATCAATCATTTTAGAGACCTTAGTTCAGTTAGTAGTGGATCTGTATACCGAGTTAAAATTCCAGGTTTGATCGCATGAATGGTTGAAAAATGCATAATTAGTAGAAGCACAGAATAAAAGGTCAGTTTCAAATTAAATTTCTAAAATGTAAGTGTTTTAATATAACATTTTGTAGCATTATCAATTTGTAGCATCTTACGTTCAGATATATCAAATTATATTTGAGTAATCCAACTTAATTATTTTGAGTAATAAAAGCAAAGCGCGCTTATTGGTTGAATTGAAAGACCTACAGTACCAACTACCACTCTTCAAGATTTAATTTAGCTAAATTGGTTCTTCGGTCACTGAAATTAATATTGTGTTCACATTTATTAAATTCTTAGCATCAATACTACTAACTGGTTACCATATTGTCTTTAATTATGTATGCTCAAATGAAGGTAATGAAATTGAAACAATTATTAACAATTGAACCAAATCAACGCCTCCTTGTATTTACTCAGAAAGTTGACGGTTGCATTTGCACCCAATGTAAAGAAAATGAAAGGTAGCGCCAGATGGAGAAAGACACCTTATTGGTTGAGCGTGTGACGTCACTCAGTACACAAGCCAGTTCCTTATATACACAAAGCTATATGGAAGACAAACTAAGCTGTTGAAAATCAGCTCACATTTTGGAACTTTAATATTAACAACTGAACCTTTAAAAGCCACACCAATGTCCAATTAACGTAATTACTCATTATTCTACTTAATTTTTTTAAATGTGTGTGTTTGGCTGTTTTCGTACACAATTGTGTACTGGGTTACGTAAGCATTTACATAATCAAATTTCTCCAAATGACGCTACCTTTCTATTCGCTTTACATTGTTAGTACTTAACCTAAAATTAATAGGACATTACTAAACGCTACTTTGGAGAATTGTTTAACTGTCATTGTAACTGTTCATAGGAATTAATTTTGATACACCTAAGCAAGGGAGTTGGACCCAGGACATTAAGACAAAGGTCTCGTCTTCAATTCTCGTAGGCCCTACTTAGGTGTTAATTTTAAAATGTGTTTAAAGATTTTGGGTATGGTTCAACTGTCCTTTAAAAATGACACCTAACACAGAAATACAGTACGAAGAGGTTAGGCCATTTTCTATTAATAAAATACAATCGATTCTAAATCAAACCTTTCTGGATCGATTCACATGTGTGGGTGTAACTTTTCAATTCTATTTAAAGGTTTTAAGAACGGTAAGAAATATAGTTTAAAAATGAGACATGGATATGCGAATGGGGCTTGAGACATTTATATATTTATTTATGTATCCTTACTTTCTGTCCTGAGGTCTAGACCGTAACTCAGGATTTATGTTACATTGTTTATCTACCTATGCTAATTACTAATTTATCCAATTTACAATCATCTTACCTAATTTGATGCTGATTATAGCTTCTAATCTAAGTGCCCCTATTTCCCCCTCTAATTTTATCCTACTAGGTGGTCTGCCCCTGATATTTTACACCCCCGGTACCCTTCCCCTCTAGATGTCCCACCGCTTCCAGATCTAATAGTCCCCGCTTATATAAACATATTTTTTTTTAAATTAAAGCATTATAAATTTAGTATTCTCACATTTAACTAAGTTTGAAATTTTCATATATTTATCTGAAACTACTCGTATTACTTGCAAAATAATTCGCTCTTATTGCAAATATGAATTTTACATGTCTATAACCATTGGTGAAATTTGGATTATCCATTTTACTGTGATGAATTGATGGCCCAGGAACTAGGTGTTAATTTTATTTTCTCGCAATATTACAGGTATAGAAAGTATTGTGATCGTCAAAAAAATCGAACTCGAGATTTTGATGAATCTCGACGTTTCATGACCCCCCGAATCGGAAAAAAATGTTTTTGAATTTCCATTTGTCTGTCTGTCTCTACCTCCAACTAGACTCTAAACTGTTTTTCCGATCTGGCTAAAACTTTGTATCTGGGTTATCCATAGGGTTGCCCCGAGGTATTTTTGGAATTGGATATCCAACCCTAAAATTAAGGATAGTTTACTGAGGGGCAAAAAGAGAAAGGGTCGATTTTCTCATTTTAAAACCTTTATAAATATTCCAAACAAAATGGATACTCTCAATATTTTGTCAAAATGACTTTAAGGGTTCCAGTCTGGTGCGTAAATTAACATTTCTTATCATATCTCCTAAACTATTTGATAAATGAAATTACTTATCACTACAAATACGTATATCTATTTATAATAGAAAATATTTTATTCGAAGCATATTTTTATAAAAACAATAACTATCAAGCCATACGCAAATATGTATATTTTTTAACGATCACAAAAGGTAAAGTATTGCAACCATAAAAAAATTCTAACCTGATATGTTGATGGATGTCAACGTCTCATGGCCTCCCCGAACCCTAAAAGTTGTATTTGTGATGAGTTCTCGAGTTTGATTTTTTTGACGATCACAATACTTTCTCTACCTGTAAGATAGCGAGAAAGTATAAATCGATTTTCTCAAAATCGACTCTAACGGTTATGATTAAAATTATTCGTATCTAGGCGTTTATTAAGATTATAAATAAACTGCCTATTTTCATTTTCCAATGAAAGTTACTTTTAGGGTACTTTACAGAAGTTAAAATGTCCGTATCTCCACAACTATTTGAAATACTAAATAACTTTTCATTGCAAAATTTTAGTACTATTAAAAATAAAAATAACTTTTATACAAAATATATTTTTATAAAACAAACAGTTCTGAGATATTGGCAAATATATTAATACAATTTTGTGAGCTTTAATGTAAAGATACTACTTAGATTTTAACGCAAAAGTTCTCCAATGCCATAGAGTTATTTAATATAAGTAAGTCGCTCAAAAAGTGTATATTATTTTTCCTTAAACTTCTTAGGAGAAATGTTTATACAACAATGATCTATCTCCATATTAAACTCAATAGTCAACATTTACATTTCGTATTGCTCAAAATGAATATAAATGAGGAATTTAATAACCATGCGCTGACATTAAGATGGGTAACACCTAATAAAATGTCGACAATTTCAACCGGAAGTCGAAAATTTAATACGAAGTGTTGACCCTTGTGGATCCAAGATTGATCTTTTTTATCGGTCCAAACATACAAATGAGGACATTAATTCTTTAAAAATAAAATTATAAAATTTAAGACTGGGACTAAAAAAAAATGTTTTTCATCAGTATAGTGTAATTTATTCTTGGGTTTGCTAGTGTATATTATTTCGTTTCACATATATTACGAGTTTTGAGTAAACATCTCCATTTTCAAACAATAGAGCGAGAAAGTCCGTGCAAAGTTCCGTGCCATTTATGTGTTCTAGAAATTATTATTAGCACCGCGTCTTACTACCCGTTCGGGTTATACGCACTTACGCTAATGTGTAATGGTAGGGTGATTGTGAGATGAAATGAAGGACCTACAGTTTAACGTGGAATCCGAACCACGGTGGAGGTCTGGCATTCCCCACATTCACAAGATGTCTTGTCAGAGGTGAAGGAAGGGTTTGGTAATCAGATAAATCTTTGCCGCGACCGAGGATGTTCTAGAAATAAATTAGATTTAAGTTGTGTGCCAGTATAAGAAGTGTGTTGATTAAGTGCATGTTAAATGCTCTTAATAAAATAACTCACCAAGTTTGTGAAAACAATTTAATTCATTTGATAACGTACAAAACTTCCCATTATTTAAATACTTGGATCATAAATGGGATTAGATACAATGATAAATATAGAAATAAATATCTGTAAAGAGCTCTTTATGGGTGTGGAACGTCGTTTCTTATCTTAGATTACGAAAAAAAATTTAAGGTTTTCTAAAACAAGATGCTTAGGAAGATGTTTGGTCTAAAAAGTCTTAAGGCTACTAGGGATTGGAGGAGGTCACATAATGATGAGTTACATACCCGTATTCATCACAAGACATTGTTAGGATAATCAAGTTACGATGGGCAGGACATGCAGAGCGAATGGGAGAATCTATATCCGTGTTCAGGGTATTGACTGGTAAACCAAATGGGAAGTAACCATTGTGAAGACCTAGATGCAAATGGGAGGATAACATTAGAAGTGACATACCTGGAAGAGATAGGATGTAATGAGGTGGACTGTATCAAGATACATATTGGTGTATTTTTGTTAGTGTGGCGATGAATTTTCTAGTTCCTAACGCCAAAGAGTAAGCACATAATTAATTAGGTAAACAGTATTTAAATAACTATACAGAATATTGACAGCCTAAGTTTTAAAGCCACTATGTTTGGTTGCTTGAAGGATCTCGTTGATTTGAATATGTTTACTATAATCCTGTAAGGTATTATTTGAACAAAGTACAATACAATACAAGCAAGCCCCCTTTCGGTGGCCACATGGTGTAACGCGCTACTCTCGCAGTAGACTAGATTGCTGATGATGGGGAGATTGAGGGGCGAATCTTGGTCGGGTGTACTGAGTGTTGTTTTTCGAAAATAGTTGTCCACTCTCCTTTCACGGTAACTTGGGTACACTTCCTATAAATTTAGCCTTCCCCAGCCCTAAAACCATTAACGAAATTAGCGCTACGTCATTTATGGGCGACCCCTTTTAGATCTGTTTATACGTATCTGGAGGCCTACTTATTACGTTAATGTGTTAGGGATGAGGAAGGATGATTTTTTAGGAAATATACCCGCATTTGTGTGGTGGGAGAGTGAAAATATATTTAGGAAAAACCTCCCTCAATACACCAGATGGGGGTTAAAACTCCAATTTTCCCATCTTTGATGGTATAAGCTATTGCGAGACTGACGCCTTAGATCATGCAGCCACCGAAGTGGGTACCTTTTTTACCTATTAATGCGTCAAGTCCTCTGATCTTAAGCTGTCACTTTTAAATGCTAACACTAGGCCTATGTATAAAATAAAACCAGCTATATAGTAAAATGTAATAAATTGTTAACCGTAAAACCCGCCTCAGTGGTGCAGTTGGATAACGCGCTTGTCGTGTTGAGCTCAACTGCTGAGGACGGGGAGATCGAGGTTCAAATCGCGGTCGAGTGAACTGGGGGTGGTTTTTCCTAAATGGTTTTCCCCTCTCCCTTCACGTGAATTCGGGTTCACTTCCTCTAATTTAATCTTTCCAATTCCTAATCCATTAGAGTAATTAGTACTTAAGGCGTATAACCCGAACGGGTAGTAAGACGTGGTGCTAAATATTATTATTGTTGTTGTTAACCGTAAAACAGTATGTTTGTATTTTCTAAAAGTATATGCCTAACAATGTTCTATTGGATTTATTAAAATCGCCCCTTTAACTGTATCTCAATATACCGTTATACCGTTGTTATAAGTTTATTTTATGTTGTCGAATGATATAATAATTGGTTGAGGAATTTAAAACTGTTTTTAAACAAAACAATATAAAAAAAGAAAATTAAAAAGAGTAGATAATTTCTACCGAGTTAGAATACATATTATGCGGTTGGTTTGGCGGGACTGTGTTACACCCCCACGCACTTAACTGGCGCGCGTTAAATTTAATTACTTCTGAGAAAAATATTCCCCTTCTGCCCCCTTCAGAACCAAAAGGGAAAGAGGAGAAAAATATAAATATTTCCCTATACTCACTTGAATTTGCATAGAAATTGACTGCTATTTGTAAGGTTCGGGCAAAAATTCATTACCCGTAACAAAATTGTAATGTATTTTGTAGACGTCCTTTGGTTGGGTTCGTGCTGTCATTTACATGATTGTGTTCTTCTACGCAGAATGTTCCGCCGACAAAGACTCTTATTTACACACACGCAAAATAAAATGTTTCACAAAAACATATTGACTGAATTACATTTAAAAGAGTAATTACTCAAAAATGTAATACAAACGGATTTGAGAGAGAATCGTAAAATAAATAATTAAATTTCATAAAAATTATATATACTAAGAAATTTATTTTAACGTTGATTTAAAACATATAATTAAAACGTATGTTGAAAAATTACACCTGCATTTGGGAATCGAGCCCGGGCCTATCGAGATAGCTTCAATGTTACTCGTCATAAATCCAAACAAATTTTAATCTCATTCTACCCACATTGATGGTCGCATAGTCTCTAAGATAGCAAAATACGAGTTGACCAAATTTCTAGTGCTATAAGAAATAATAGGACTGAACTGATGTACTAGTTACTATTACATAAGTTTCAAATATTATTTTTGTATTGAAACGCTCCTTACTTAAATTATTATTTTAGAATATTTTCTAAAACTTTTAAAAATTGCTGAATATTATATTAACTATGCCATTGAACACAATAAGAATTTTATTGTCAATTGGCGAAAAAATGAAGCAGCTACGATCAAAGATGTTATAATGCTGCCAACTACTCAATAGGAAGCAAATCCAAACATCCTTCTGCACGCCGCTTATGTGAGATACCCTCTTCTTTCACCAGACACAGGGATTTTCCCTGGACACAGTGGCGTAGCTAGATTTATGAAGAATGAGAGACTGAAATGCTAGCTACAACCGTCTTTTATAAGTAACTTGTATTACCTCTGGTCGACGTTTTATTAATATATATAAATTACTGACTTTTGTTCACCCAACACGTATGACACACAAACAATACATATTTATATGCTTTTCTACTTATATTTTCAAACTTAGATAGAAACTACATATATTTTAAATAATTTGAGTGCACACGTTACACTAAACATTGTCTTCAAAGTCAAAGTTCAAAACCAATAACAATAATTTTTAGCAAGGTCCAAACTGAATAACCACAATATTTCTCATGAAAATACTATAATTTAAAATATAATATTAACGTTATTGTTTGATTTACCATTTATGAATTGTGTTCTTTGTTCGTGAAATAAAAATTTCTGAAGGTCTATGTGGGTAAACATTTTTTTAATCTGGCAGTCAACATACCTGATTATCTTTCGTATGAATCTTTTGTCGAGTACTAACATTCACCCCGTTTTTTCCCAATAAAATTTTCCAAAGCCTTATTTATTCCACACCCCTTGACAAGAGTTAAAATCGCAACGCTGTCCTACACACAAAAAAAGTCAAGACATTCACAAAATATTTTATAAATAAACTAGCATTTAGAAGCTGAAGATATTATTTTAATTTAGTATTGTTTACGGTATAATTGTTTGTTTATATGCATAATATTACGAGTAATACCAAGTTATAAATAGGTTAGCCCTACATCCAAGCCAGTGGTTGTGTAACCGAGGTGCAGGGGGTCATTGTTCACATCTGGAAATAATTTGCCCCTCCCTTGAATAAATCCAACTCCAAATGATTAATTTCTAGATATATTCAATTTTCAAAAAATTTCCTGAGAAGAGTACTTCAATTAGCTTTATGAGGCATCTAAATGTCTAAATAAATTCAGTCGAGGAGCACTCTAAATAGCTTATAGGACCATCCAAATTTACAAAATGTCTAGGGTGGGCAACATGACAAAGTTTTTAGAGATATCCAATTATCAAAAATCTTCTTACACTCTAAATTATATTTTAGAGGCATCCAAGTTTAAATATATATATATATGGAGAAAACTTGTAAAAATAATATGATTTTCAAAAATTGGGAAGGAAGACCACTACAAAAATAGCTTTTAGGGACATCCGATTTTAAAACATTTATTGGTACTACGATATGGGGAAGGGTGGAAAGCAAGTTAACTAAAATCTATTTTCCATTTGTATGGCTCCATCTAATCAAACAAGGTTCCGCCGCCACTGATATAAACACAAATACCTTTGTACGGATAATAGGGTGTATATTTCTAAGCTCAGAAAATATATCCTAGCTCAGCGTGATTTAAACAAATAAAAACGTATGAATAACTGTAGCATCCTAAAGGAGAGGATGCTCAAACAATACAAAAAGGTAATACAAAAAAAAGGGTACAATAGGAGCGAGTGCTATGGAGTTCAAGGCTTTGAATGTTTTACTCAAAACATTCCAACACCGATGCTCGCAACTCTCACACCTGTTGCTGAGTTTATCAAAAGGAGCCGTCTACCTCAATAAAGCAGTAAGAGACTGCAACCTGCCCATTAGTTCATAATAAACAATAGAAAAATATCACATTAAATACCTTGGGTATGGAGGGGCATATCTAATAAAAAGTAGCATAAGTCATATAAGTCGATATTTATTAGCTATCGCTCAATTAGATATTTAACAGTTCGATTCAATGTTTACATTGTTGTTGTGAAGATGTATGAAAATATAGATGAAATTCATAAGCAACCATGAATTTGAGCCAATATTATAGTGTCTGAGGTTAAATATTCATCAGATTAATTAAATATTTACATAAGGTCTTGATACAAAGTATAAATGTAAATGAGACCCATTAAAAATTATTTACATAGCCAGACGGCATTACAACAGAAAATTTACCATAACGTAGTTAATCCTAAATCTATTTGCCAGGGCACTTTTCTTAGTAGCAAATAACAACAAGATATTCCATATTCAAACACTTAACATTCGCCCATTACAACTGGCACGTCATATAATAACAACCAGAAAAATCTAAGTTCAAACATAAAATATGTGCCTATAAGAACTAGTATGTTGCAAAATAACAACAAGAAAACCTACATCAAAATATTAAGTATTTGTCCATTAGAAATACTATGTTGCAAAATAATAACAAGAATAATCTAAATTCAAACATTAAATATTTGGCTACCAGAACTAGTATGTTGCAAAATAACAACAAGAAACCCTACATCAAAATATTAAGTATTTGTCCATGAGAAATACTATGTTGCAAAATAATAACAAGAATAATCTAAATTCAAACATTAAATATTTGGCTACCAGAACTAATATGTTGCAAAATAACAACAACAAAACCTACATCAAAATATTAAGTATTTGTCCATTAGAAATACTATGTTGCAAAATAATAACAAGAATAATCTAAATTCAAACATTAAATATTTGCCGAACGTTATTTGAATATTACAGTAAATGGACACGATACCCCTTAAACATCATTATCGATACAATCGTTTTATCATAACTCTACCGGCGATAAGACGCCATGACCTCGCATTGAAGCGACCTCAAAGAACAATTAAGTAAAATCCTAACTGTCAGATTTGTTTTATAAGTATTTGAATAATAGGCCAAAATGGAATTTTGAAAAGTTTTACGATAAAAAAAAGAGAAGTTAACTTTGCCGAGAGTGAATTTAGTTCTTACATTTTACGTTGATGAAAGCCGGAGCTTATCCTATCCCTGATATGACTCAGGCCCAATTGTAAAGTTCGTAGGCACAGGCGCCAGAATATATACCATAAGGCACAGAAGAGGGGGACGATGGGAAATACAAGGGGGGAATAACGTTCGAGAATACAAAGGAACAAAAGATAGCGCATGCCGATTTAGCTTCGGGAAGGCCCGTGGACGTTCGGGAATATTCTTAGAGGGGATCTCTTCACTGCGCAAGTCAACTCAACTTAAGGCGTTCGCTGAACTTGCACCCCAGTCTTCGCTAACAGTATACTATTTTCCCGGTTCCGTGAAGGTGCGTTAGGTGGTTTTGTGTTGTTCTTCCACGCAGCCCCAGTTAACCAGCAAACGGGGTAAGTCTTGTCTATTTATGGTTGTTTAGTGTCTTTCATAAACCATCCTATGCTACATAACTCCTTTGAGAATTTAATTTGAAATTGTAATCCAACTTTCTGACTATATTGATTTCTCAATTATTGGATTACTAGGTTGTGTACACATAAAAAATAACTTTAATTCAAATTTTGGATGTTTGTATCGGATTCAAATCAAAAATAAATTGAGATAATGGATTATAGTTTGATTATTTATATCTAGTAGATTACGTGGACAGTTGACTTTAATAACAACACATACAACAAACTAAACTGATCATAATGATTATGTTTTGTATATGGATTGTTTATCATTAGGTATATATAGTAGTTTAAGTATATAGATGACTCAAATGACAACAATTATATGCCATCAAAATATAGTTATAACATAAAAATAAATGGTATGGCACTCAGCACGAACTATATCCGCTCTATTGTTTAGAAATGGAGATATTTACTTAACGCTCTTAACATAATATACACTAGCAAAGCCGAGAACAAATTGCGCTAGACATAAGTAAAACATTTTTTGACTCATGGTTTTAAATTTCATAATTCTATTTTTAAAGAATTAACGTCTTCATTTGTATATTTGGACCAATAAAAATTATCGATATGGGGTCCCCGAGGGCCAACATTTCGTATTAAAATTCTGATTTCCGATTTCGGGATGCACATCTTATGATTATCGCATTGCTATTAAATTTATCTTTTATAAATTTTGACCAATTAAATAGGTAATTATTGACTATTGAGTCTAAAATGAGAGCGATAGAATCGTTATAACCGATTATTTTGAGAAAATGGATTTTTTCTTATTTCATCCTCTAGTAAACTGTTATTAACTTCAGGGTTGGACAGATGGCATTAAAAACACGTTTTAGGGTTCGGGGGTCATCAACATATCGGGCTATATTTTTTTGACGGTCTGATACTTTACCATAAAGTGTTGGCAAAGTTAAAAGAAATATATATTTGTGTATAGCTTGAAAACCTTTGATTTTATAAAAATATATTTCAAGTAAAAGATGTGTATTATAAATAGATCCACATGTATGCAATGATAAGTAATTTCATATCTCAAATACTTAGGTACTGATATAAAATTAAAATTTAGAATTTACGTATCAGACCGGAACCCTTAAAGTCATTTTAACGAAAGGTTGAGAGTAGCCATTTGGTTTTTAATATTGATCAAAGCTTAGAAATGAAATTTAATCAAAATCAGTAAAGCCGATTTTGATGAAATCGATTTTTTTTCTCTTTCCGTCCCTAAGGAAACTACCCTTAATTTTAGGTTTATATATCCGATTCCAACAATGTATTGGGGTAAACCTACGAAAACCCCTACATACAGAGTTTTAACCCAATTGGTAAAATAGTTTAGGCTCTAGCTCGAGGTACAGACTGACAGACAGATGGACAGACAAATAGACGGAATTATTACGAAGACCACTTTTTAGGGTTCGNGGGGGGCTCATGAAACGTTGGAATCCATTAAAATCTCGAGTTCGTTTTTTTTTATCACAACACTTGCTCTACCCTTAAGGCGGCGAGAAAGAAAAAATATTGATATTGGGCCCCCAAGGGTCAACAATTCGTATTAAAATGTCGACATCTGGTTTAAAATTTTCGACATTTGATTAGAAGTTGCACATCTTATGGTTATTGCATTGCTATTAAATTCCTCATTTATAAATTGTATCCAATAAATTAGTTAAATATCGACTATTGAATCTAAAATGATAGAGATAGATAATAATTGTACCAACATTCCTCCTAAGAGGTTGAAAGAAAGAGAACATACAATTTTTGAGAAACTTACTCATTTCTTACTCTATGATATTAGAGAATTATTGCGTTAAAACTTAAGTAGAATCTCTTTACAACTAAAGCTCACAAAATGTTATTAATATATTTTCCAATATCTCAGAAACTGTTGGTTTTATAAAAATATATTTCATATAAATGTTTTTTTATTTTTAATAGTACTACAAATTTGAAATGATAAATTATTTAGTATCTAAAATAGTTGCGGAGATACGGAAGTTTCCTCTTCTGTAAAGTACCCTTAAATCGTTTCCATGGGAAAATGGAAATAGCCAGTTTATTTATAATCTTAATCAACACCCAGATGCGAATTTTAATCAAAATCTTTAGAGCTGATTTTGAGAAAATCGATTCTTCTCTTTTCGCTTTTTATTAAACTACTCTTAATTTTAGGGTTAAAAAGACACTCAGACAGGCGGCATTTCGAAGACCACTTTATAGGATTCGGGGGTCATGAGACGTCTACATCCATCAACATTTCAGGTTAGGTTTGTTTTACGGTCGCAATACTGTTCGAAAAGTTATAAAATATATATATTTGCGTATAGCTTGAAAGTTATTAATTTTATAAAAATATGTTTCAAGTAAAATATATGTATTAAAAATAGATCTACAAATTTATAATGATAAGTAATTTCATCTTTCAAATAGTTTCGGAGATATAATTTTAAAAAATTATGCATCTGACTGGAGTCCTTTAAATCATTTTGCCGAAGTATTGAGTGTAGCCATTTTGTTTGAAATATTTATAAATTTTTTGAAATGAAATTTAATCATAATCGTAAAAGCCGATTTTCAGAAAAATTACTTTTTCTCTTTTTGCCCTTCAGTAAACTACCCTTAATTTTAGGGTTAGATATTCAATTCTAAAATCACCTTCAGGGAAACCCTATTAAAACTCTAAATACCAAGTTTTAGCCTGATCGGTAAAACATTTTAGGCTCCAGTTAGATGTACAGACAGACAGACGGAAATTCAAAATTCTATTTTTCGGATTTAGGGGGTCATGAAACGTCGAGATTCATCAAAATCTTGAGTTCGGTTTTTTGACGTTCCCAATACTTTCTCTACCTGTAAGATAGTGAGAAATTAATAATATTTCCACTTTATTTTTAATCAAAGGAAATTCGTTAATAACAAAAAGAATGGCTATCACAAGGCATTTCAAACAAGAACACAAAAGCTAGTTTTCGTATCCTGGCAAATAAGCGTCATTTACAGACTCCGTATCCGTAAGGTGCATAGCATTCCGTAAGAGATTAACTCCACACTAGCAGATTCCACTGTTTACATAGTCCTTATCCTTAATTCCCTAGGTGTTATCACTCCATAGAAGTTGACTTAACTTTAACATTCTATGGACTAGTCAATACGGACTGCTACCATTCAGAGCAAAGTAAGTGTGCACGTGCATCGAAATTAAAGTACCAATGGCATTGTCATAGCAATTACACTGACTAGTACCGGTTTTAAATATATTATTTGTGACAGCACTTAACCTATCTACCAATTGTAGATTATCTGGACTTTTATCAAATTATGTTTAGTAGTTAGTTATGTTAATAATGGCTCTGTCGATATCGTCTGCTTCCCAGATGATGTCTGCTTGCGCCTAGCTCTAAAAAAAATTATTTCGTAGAGTTTAAAAGGACGTTGTTTCCAACTTTTTCATTGGTTGGTACGGTCACGGGATTACGGATACGGACTGTGTAGACGTGATTTCCATATCTAAGGACTGGATGTAGAGACTACGGACTCTTTAGATGGGTCGTTAGTCGGTTATATATATATCCTATATTTATATATATATATATATATATATATATTTATATATATATATAT
>CABFVX010001548.1:11952-25214 GCA_902151425.1 Timema shepardi | reverse complement strand
CCCCCCCCCCCGTAACCTTTGACCATTGGTCTCTTTTTTTCATCGTAGCCTCCATCTTATACTGGGTCTTCCCCCCCTAACCCGTAGCTCTGAGATCTACTCCGGGTCGGGATTGCCACCCCTGGATTTCATTCTGCACCAGAGAACAGACAGATTTTTTCGAAAGCTCCGGAAATCAGACAATCCACTTATCAGAATCATTGGTGCCGATCCCGGGGGGCCAGCTCGTCCTCACCGCCGCATACGCCACCTCTTACAACAGCCCCCACCAATTGTAGTGGAGCTCCTCTGGGCCCAAGTTATTGGTACCCAACTGAACAACTAACTCTAAAGACAATACAGCTCTAAAAGCTTAATTTAATTTATCTCTAAGTGCAGCCGGGTTTTTTTGAAAATTTTTCCCTGCATCTTTTCTGTTGTTATTTTTTCGTCATGTATTATAGGTCTAACTTACATTTTAAAACTTTAATGTTGGCATTTGTATTCTCTCTATCCTTGAAAAATGTATGTAATAGGTCTCATTAACAAAATAAACTAAACTAAACTCAATTTTTCTGTAGCACTGTATAAATATTTATTTTTATCTATGCTCTAAGGTGAAATGTTTCTGAAACATTATTTATGTTATTTCATTTTAACATCCTACAAGTTTTTGGTAAACGTCTATATCTTAAGATAAAATATTAAGTATGTGCTTAGCTTCGTTCGTAATAGTTATTTATGAGATGTGAAGCAAGGTAGCTTTTACCGCAAAGAAAAATGTCGAGTCAATACGTTACTTGAAAAATGGAGTAAGATTAAAAATCTACTGCTGAAGTTAACTATTTTAGATAAAATATTTGTGACCGTTCTAGTAGCAAAAATTTTACAAACGAATGCTATGATTTGTCTAAAAGCGTGGCACACAGTTGAAATATTATTGGAGCAAATTAAAGCTAAAAATATTAATGCTATTTCTTAAAACTTCTCAAAAAATGACAAACATTTGCTTTAAAATGTTTAAAGACAACTCTCTTGTAAGTATGCAAGATGATTTTACTGAAATACGAATTCCGATTTTAAAAAAATTACAATAATAAATTGCCCATAAATACTAGATAATTTGTTTAGAAATTCTGCTGCTGCTGCTGCTGCTGCTGCTGGTAACTCCTTCTTACCTCGGCAAACTCCCTTCTGACATAACTGAAAGAGAGGAGATTGACCAACAGTTAACTGAGAGAGAACGAATATAAAGTTTTCCTCCATAAAACCCTCAGTTCTTTCAACAATGATATTGGGTGTAGTGAGTCTGAAGATGAGGACGATCTTGATAATATTTATGACCAAAATATTAATTTCAAACTTTGTATGAAAGAACATTCCAGCCTATAAAAATGATCTAAGTGTTAAAGAAGAGGATTTTTTTTACATGAAATATCAGCGTGATCCGGATTCTTCACTAACCTGAACGCCACCACTTTCAAATTTGTATTGAGACTGTACGCAAGTAGCGTGTGAGAGGTTTTTCTTTCTAAGACTTAAATTTTCAAAAATAGATTAAGATATCTGTTAAGCAATTATTTTTTTCTCCACTCTTGTTAATACATGTTGAAAAATACTATTTTCACAATCTCAACAAATAGTAAAAATACATGAAATAGCAGCAGCCAACGAAGAGCTTAAGTAATTACTTTGAAAATAAAAAGTTATTCTTTCTCTCAATGCGTGTTCCCAGAATTGTTGGATGCTTTTGTTCAATAGCTATAAATTTTAATTCGGTACTGTTAGTTTCGGCGATTATGTAAATCGACTAAAAAAATTCCGAATGCATTGTTACAGCAAAAAAGTTATAGCTTTCCATGTTGTTGTATTACATTCTGAAACTGCTTTAAAAACATGTCTTATATACCAACTAAATTGTATATTCTATAGTACTATCCAGAGCTACAAACTTTTAAATTATTAATTAATAAATATAATTATCCTTGCTATAGTTGACGGGATGTATTATGTTTTATTTTTACATTTTACTAAGCTGTACATTTGTATTTATTTTTAACTACGTGAACTAAATTTATTTCGATCAACTGAATATTTGTATTTAGTTTTAATTTTGACAGTTAAGCTAGGTATTTGAAGCTTAGTTTGTGTAAGTGCAGTTAAAAAAAGTATTTGATTATATTAGATTGGATATTATTCCCTCATTAGTCTTAATTCTGGTTTGGTGGGGATGAATCATAATTATTGGAATCAATACTAAAAATAAATTTTCTTTGATCATTTATTTTTAAATCTTATAATAAAACTACATTTGATTGATATAGGCTATGAGGGTTCCTATGAAATATTAGCTAAGGGCCTGAAGCTGAGTTAGGCTGACGTTGAATACACTTATATTAAAAGCTGGCTATTAGCTTGTATATTGGTTTCAGAAACCATAATAATTATATTGAAAGTTCGAAAAATATATATATAATTAGGTATTTTGTAAATTTGATTACATTTGTTTGAATGACAAACTTTGTGTAGTTTCCATACGTTTAAACGAGCACTTAGGTCAAAGGCTTGTAGAAATTATTATTATATTACCTTTTTTTTAAGTTAGCTTATATTTTGTATATTGTTTTCAGAAACCATAGTATGTTGAAAGTTCGATAGCTATAATGAAACAGATTAGCTAAAAACTGTATTATATATGATCGAATGACACACTTTGTGTAGAAGTCTTACGTTCGAACGATACTTCAGGTTATAGGCTTGTAGGAAATACGATATCTACTAAAACCTAATTTTAGTTAGAATGCCAATCTGTAAGTCTTTATTTCGTACCACAATACTATCATATATTAGTATTTTGTTAGGATAAACAGCCATTTAGAACGGAAGTATAAATTTCCTTTTAGAAGGTGTTTCATCCTACCTAAACACTACTATAGGGTAGAATAATGGTACGAGATAAAGCCTTCCAAACGAGCTTCCTTCCAAAATCAATGTAAATATTAGCCTACATCAACTTATTTAAAGAAAAACTCACCAGTTTCAAACTTTTTTATGCTCCTCAAAGCTTTTACCAACAAATTTATTTCATTAAACTAATCACACAATGTTATAGCTCAGACATTCAATCCAATTAATGAACGGTGTCAAAATCCAAATTACCTTGTATGGGTGTAAGAGAGAAAGAAATACCTTAATATTTCTTCTCTCTTACACAATAGAATGCAGACGACAGCTCAAATATTTCAGCCACAGATGTGCATCCAGTTATATTATAGAGATCAATTTGTGCTGTGTATATACTAGTGTTATCTGTGAAGTGAACACATACTTCATAGAAAAGACAGTGACATACTTTTTCTATGAGTGAACACTGTAGTTCATTGTCAGTGATATACATTTTATTAAATGGCAGAAAATTTAGCAAAACTTTGGTTGAATGCTTTTAAATTAATTCCAAAAGAGTGTTGCGCTGCGCCAGCTCTGCGATGTTATTATATGTAAGGGAAAGTTTTATTCAAATTGTGTAATTCTATTGGCACCCAGGGTGACCTGGTGGTCTAGGGGTAAGGTGTCAGACTTCTATGCTGGCGGCCGGGGTCCCGGCAAAGATTTATCTGATTACCAAACCCTTCCTTCACCTCTGACAAGACCTCTTGTGAATGTGAGGAATGCCAGGTCTCCACCGTGGTTCGGATTCCACGTTATACTGTAGGTCCTTCATTTCATCTCACATTCACCCTACCATTGCACATTAGCGTAAGTGCGTATAACCCGAACGGGTAGTAAGACGCGGTGCTAATAATAATAATAATATTGGCACCCAGAACATATTGCAATCCCATGGGTGCTATTTTGGATTTATTCAAAATAATTTGGGAGAAGGTCCAGGAGTTTGTTTGTTACTTTGGGTACAGTAAACGAAGCAACCTAATCTTCACCCAGCTGCTACTTTGTTAACCAAACGCTCCGCCACTCTATGTCCATCTCGACATAAAAGGGCTCTTTTTTAATGTTAGAAACTTGGGGATTAGTTCCTTTTATATAAAGCAATACAAATGTTATTTGTTTTTATTACAAAAATGCATATTTTATTATTGTTATTGAACATTTTATAATAAAAAAAATGGTGAATCGAATAATACCAAGATGTATAAAGTCTGATCATTTTTAATGATTAAATTATAAGTATACAATTAAAACAAAACTGAAATCACAGCAGAAACATATGTAAATGTGTGCTGCCTATGATCCTTTGTGTTGTATCACGTCATATTTTAAGGTACTCTATAAACATTAAATTGTTTATTAGACCCCTAGTTAGTGAAAAATCCATCTGGGTAGTAAAAAATCATTTAAAAAAAATTACTTGCATCTCTGTGGTGCGGATTCCACGTTAAACTGTAGGTACTTCATTTCATCTCACAATCACTCTACCATTACACATTAGCGTAAGTGCATATAATCTGAACGGGTAGTAATAATAATAATACTTGTATCTTGGATATATGTATAGGAGAAAATGAACAGGTTCTTGCATATTCAAGCCCTCTCATTTCCCACCTAAGGGAAGTTTTTCTCAAAACCTAATTTTCAAAATTATTTTCAAAGCCATAATACGCAATATGAGAGAGTTTGTGGTCCACTGTGCTGTATCATTTATATAATACTAGGTCCCTAAAGTCCCTAATAATGTTATACTTAAACCCCAAATAGTGAAAAGGTTTTCCTTAAATTTCTTGAGATGAAAATGGTTAGGCCTATATGATCTTTTTTTATAATAATATGCTTACAGTTGACTATGTATGATTTCAAAGTAATTTTTTAGACTATTTGCAGCATTTCAGCCCCGATGTCCTTAAAAAAATTTAAGTTTCCACTTTTTGTCCTGGGTAGGATGTTAAATCTCCTTTTAAAGTCCCTTTCTACTTAAGTTTTTTTATAAAAATTTACCTAGTGGGGACTTTCCTCTTTAGTCAGCATTTCTTCCATTTCTTGTTGTAGCTGTATTTTCTTTTTTCCTGTAGGTCTCCCTTATGGCCACTTTTGGGTTTTTACCATCCCTAGACTGTTAGTTATGTTATATTATGCTAATATTGTTATATTTATTAGCAGTGAAACAAAACTTTAAAATGGCGAGGTGATAGTTTTTGATGTCCATACAGACGGTCTTATCGATGAGTGGACGATAATTAGAACAGAAACACTAATATAATTCGATGACAGAGATCTTGTATCATTTTTTAAATAAGTTTTTGAAGTAAAGAATATAATGAATTTGACACAACATACAAGGAAGTAGTTAAACCCTGTCTTTCGTTGCCACATAGTAATGGCGATTGACATAAGATTACAGAGCAGGACAGTTGTTAAATAGAGCTTTAAATGCACGAATGAATGGTATACATGCCTTGAAGTTTTATGGCAATATACCTGCTTGTGTTCCAATAAAAAAAAATCTCATTGCTTGGGGAAGAAATTTAAGAAGTACCATTAACTGGTCTACTTTGAGGAAACCAATATGAGGTAAAAGCGACTTAAGCAAGACAGAAATAAAATGGCGAAATAAGAAACATTAAGCATGTAAAGGGATTAAAAGAAGGCTTATGATGATATAAAACTTTTTTTTTTACATGAAAAGAAAATAAATCAAGGAAAAGAGTGCAGCTGACAAATTTCCTGAGCAAACATCATAATGTATTACATCTGCACTGAAAAGAAAAAGCTTTGAAGAACTGTAGGTCATGGGTTATTGAAGAATATAAAGTTTTAAAACCCAAAGAGAACAAGGCCGGTGGTGACCTGGTGGTCTAGGTGTAAGGTGTCAGACTTCTATGCTGGCGGCCGGGGTTCAATCCTCGGTCCCGGCACAGATTTATCTGATTACCAAACCCTTCCTTCACCTCTGACAAGACATCTTGTGAATGTGAGGAATGCCAGGCCTTCACCGTGGTTTGGATTCCACGTTAAACTGTAGGTCCTTCATTTCATCTCACAATCACCCTACCATTACACATTAGCGTAAGTGTGTATAACCCCAACGGGTAGTAAGACGCGGTGCTAATAATAATAATAACAAGGCCGGTAAATAAACATACAAAAAAGCAAAGACATTGGAAAAAATTAAGGCATATTCTCTAATAACTTTATTATTTGAGAGGTCAGCCATCCAGGGTCAAATCATAAAACCTTATTTTGGTAATTTAATATGGTAAAAATAATCATTATGTTTAGAAGTTGAGCTAAAGTTAAGACAAGCTAAAAATTGAAGTTATAGAGTTAATAACTTATGCATCAAAAAAGTTTAAAAACAGCTCTACTTTTTCGGTTTGACCTTAACCAAATTATTAGTAGGTTATATTTTACAAAAATAATCCACATTATTTTGAGTGAATTTTTGTTCCCAAGGTCCCTATTTTGGTTGGGTTTTTTTTACCTGAAAATACCCTAAAGTCTCTAAAATAGACCTGAAAAGGATTAGGGGCCTATAAGCCTTACAAGTTTAACCAAAATACATTATGCTCTGGTACTCTAAATTCATAGGTTGAGTTGACATGGATTGGCCCTTTAAGATAACTTAACATACTTTGCATTTCTTCCCAGGGTAAATGTTTCACTTGGTCCTAAGCCATAATATAAATAGGCCTATGACATATATATAGGCCTAAATATTAGGAACAAATCTAAAGATTTTTTTTTTTTCATTACTTAATCCCTTGTGTTGGACCAGACTGCCAATGATAGGGAGATAGGCCTTGAATCTGTCGGGTGTATTGAGGATGGTTTTTAAAAAACGCTTTTCCTCTCTCACTTCACTCCACACAAATGTGGGTACACCTCCTTAAAATTTAACCTTCCGCATTAATCATTCATTACCAACCATAATAGTACATAAGCATACAACCTAAATAGATAGTAAGACACGCTGCTAAAAAGTATTTAGCCTAAATTATTGTTTGACCATAGGGGCCTTTTGCTTTTAATAAACCTTATTTTCAGATCCAAATGTAAAGACTTGGAAGCTAAAAAGGAAATTGAATTGCCCAAAAGATCATTTCGGGAAACTGCAAGGTGCAAGTTTTGTGGAAATGAATGGTACAACGGTCACTACAAAGCAACAGTCATACCTCAGAGAGTTCCTGGAAAGAAGATGCTTAAAATAATTGATAAGAAAAAGAAAGGTACTCAAGTGCTACGGAAGTATGAGGAGAAGCTACTAGCAAAATATGAGAAGGAAAGGGGTAACAAACTGGTAAGAAAATTGTATGATAATTCTACTTATGTCATGTTTGTAACTTGAAAATGAGATAATTTTGCATATAAGGCTATAAAAAGAAGTGGCCAAAAGGCCTCCCATCTAATCAAATTGAAGCACAGAAGTTATTTAGAAAACTAATCTTATTATGTATTTAAAGTCAATTGACAATGACATTTAATTACTAATATTTTTCGAGTCTACAACATTTTTTGCGGAGAACTTAACATACATAGGTAGAGGTTTGAGGGCTATCTTGAAAAACACAGCAAGTACCTATAATTGTCTCTGCTTATTCCAGCAATACTGACCAAATAGAAGGTCTGTGTCTGCTTTTTTTCTGGGTGTGTCATTATTTGGGACTATCTGTCTGCCTTGGCTGCATTTATTATATTCTGCTGGTTGATGTTATCTCTACAATCGACAGGCCTACAGTCAAAACAAAAAATTTCATGAAATGGATATTTCAAAGTTATATTTGCATTGATCAATTCGGACACATGAATAAGATTAACGAGAAGAGCTAGGTTAAAATAATTGTTATTCTAAATAACAAATTGAATATCTACTACAAAATAAGATAAAATCAAATTATTGAAGTATAAAAAGAATAGGTCTAAAATGTATTTAAGAATTATGTAATCTTATCACTTTTAATTTGATTACACATTAAAAATTATTCTTCTGTAACATATTATAAATATATCATCATTTACACCTCATGCATTTCTAGTTATACTAAATTTCTGCCCTAAATATTAATTACTTTACTCTCACAATGATACATGTGTGAAAAGCATAAAATAGCAAGTTTGACCCCTAATAACTCGAAAACTGTAATGATTTGAAATGATTAAATCACTAATTATATAGCTTATAGTTATAAATTTTTTTAAGTTGTGCAATAAAGTTTTATTGTCAAATCACATTAAATAGACCTGTTCTTACCTAAACAAATCAAAGCATAAAGAATTCTCCTCGAGAAAACTTTGATTCAAGAGCATCGCCAGCTGAAGTTTGTGTCATCGGTTATTTTCTGGCAAATTCGAGGAGATTTGACAGGTGTTATATTTTTGTACATAACCTCACTTAAGTCACTTTATATTAAATATTATATTTGGAAGAAGGTGTAGGAAAGGTGGATAGAAACAAATAAAAGGGACAAAAAGAACAACACAATTCACACTTTACATTGCTGCCATTGGACAAAGAGATAATGGGTGGCTCTTAAAGAAAATCAATAATTACCTCCCAAACCCCTGACCTAGGTTTCATTCTATCAGAAATCATCAGGGAGGAGTGTAAAACATGCAACACAACTTCCTAAAAGATGAAACAAACAAAAAAAAAATGGAAAATTGAAGAATATAGGAAACATAGATAGGAACTTGTAAAAGGTATATCATAAAGGACAAAGACAGGAAAAGGAAATATTATAAAATATGAAATTGTATTCCTCTCCTTGAGTGTCACATACACTTAACGCATCACAAGACAGTGTTAGGATAGTAAAGTCTTGTATATTATGGTGCAGAGAAAAGGAAGCATCTAGAACCATGTTCAGAGTATTGACTGGCAAACCCAATGGGAACAGACCATCGAGAGGACCCAGATGCAGATGTGAGGATAACATTAGACTGGATCTGAACGAGATCAGGTGTAATGAGGTAGAATGGATACAAATAGCTCAAGATACAGATAGGTGATGATCGTTTGTAAGTGCGGCAACAAACTTTCGAGTTCTTAAAGTAACGTCATAGAGTTAGTAACTTACTATCACTCTTTTAAAGTGTTTAGAAAAAATGGGAATTATTTTGCTAAGAAAATAGTGGCAACCTTGTTCAATACATGAATTAAACAAGCTTCACACTCCCAACAATAAATAGATGACTTTAAAACAAATATTCATGTTACAAAAAATGCAATAGAGTTTTTGTATCGCTGAGAAGAGAACTAATGTAAATAAGCTAATACTTCCAGTATTATAGGCTAAAATAATATCAAGGCTATTTTGTTATGAATATACTGACTATAAGTCTAAGCTACCAAGGTAACAAAATTAATTTGGAAAATTTTCATAAAAATAAAGTATTGTCGCCATATTGCACATAATCTTGAATGTAAATATGAGCCTTGACTTTTTTAAAGCTTAAATTGATAAAAAAAAGAAAATTTATTACATAATCCTATTCATTATTCAATTAAATGTAATATTACATACAATAATGTGTGGCTTAAAAAACTAGTTACCTAAAAGTAAATGAACAAAAAGTTACTTGCCTAATAAGATTTTTTTGGTGAATCTGCAATTTCATAACTCTGGTTTGACATAGCCTAGATCTGCTTGTTGTAATGAATGAGAGTCCAGTGAATTGTGTTAATAATTTTTTTTTAAACACAATTTTAAACTGAACTAGTATATTCCACCTATTTATCTGCAAAAATGTCACATTTAGACACGTTGAGATTTGTAGTTTAACGAGTCCTTTTCACGATTTTAGTTAGTGAAAATTTCAAGTTTATCGTTTCTCAAACTTTTGTGTAATATTAATGACATTATAATAGTTTTAAAAGAATTTACAGAAGAGAGTGAAAAGCAGTTCTCCTTAAGGTGCGGCAGAAGGGAGCGCGAGTATTTTTACAATTTTATAGAATATAATTTTTTTGGTGAGAATAAATCAATTATTTCTCCATTAGCAACGTAGAGTTTAGTTTTTTGCACATACTAGTATCAACAGATCTTGAATATTTGTCAAAGGTGTCCTGGAATTTTGTCAAAACTTTTTAAATAAAGAGAGAAAGTTTTGACAAAATTCCAGGACACCCTTGACAGATATTCAAGATCTGTTGATACTAGTATGTGCAAAAAATTAAACTCTATGTTGCTACTGGAGAAATATTTTATTTATTTTGGCCAAAAAAGTGTAATGCTCTAAAAACTGTAAAATTACTCGCGCTCCCTTCTACCACACCTTAATGTGTGGTAGAAGGGAGCGCAAGTATTTTTACAGTTTTTATAGAATAGAAATTGTTTGGGAAAAATAAATCAGATATTTATCCAGTAGCAACATAGAGTTTAGTTTTCTGCACTTGATAATATCAAAATATTTTGAATATATATCAAGGATGTCCTGAAATTTTGTCAAAACTTTTTAAATAAAGAGAAAAGGTTTTGACAAAATTCCAGGACAGCCTTGACAGATATTCAGGATCTGTTGATATTAGTATGTTCAGAAAAGTAAACTCTTTGTTGCTATTGGAGAAATATTTGATCTATTTTAGCCAAAAAATGTAATGCTATAAAAACTGTAAAATTACTTAAGAGGGCTGCAAGGTAGAGAGAGCACTGGAAATGTTGCAGACGTTTAAAATTCCTAGATTATTTAAGAAGTGGTTTTATATTTTTAAATGTTCTTTTCACCAAAATGTAGGTGAAAGTTTTGACCAGTTGAGAAGTTAAAATTTCAAGTTTAAATAGTTTTTTTAAAAAAGTGTGATAATGTACATACAACCCTTTAAAATAATCTCACATTTTCTTAAAATCTTCTGTTGTGACGCTATCAAAACATGACTTTATTTAATAGAGAAAGGCCATACTTACCTTTCTAACCATTTGCTTTAATCTCAGAAGTACAAATTTTCATATAAAGTATTGTTTTTTTTGTTTTTTTTTAACTCGTCAGAAACCTTCTGATAATTCTTGCCTACATTATGTATAAAAACAATATTTAAAAAATATCAAGTAATTTCTTAAGTAATGTGAGATTTCTAAATGTCTGTGGGTGACCTGGTGGTCTAGGGGTAAGGTGTCAGACTTCTGTGCTGGCGGCCGGGGTTCAATCCTCTGATTACCAAACCCTTCCTTCACCTCTGACAAGACATCTTGTGAATGTGAGGAATGCCAGGCCTCCACCATGGTTCGGATTCCACATTAAACTGTAGGTCCTTCATTTCATCTCACAATCACCCTACCATTACACATTAGCGTAAGTGCGTATAACCCGAACAGGTAGTAAGACGCGGTAATAATAATAATAATAATAATAATAATAATAATAATAATAATAATAATAAATGTCTGCAACACGGCTCAATGCTCTACCTTGCACAGCTCTCTTAAAAATATATTTTATAATAATTTCATAACTGTTTAATCAAGTGGTACATGGTTATCTTACAAGCGATATTTAGTTTATTCAAATATATAAATATATATATATATATGTATATATATATAAACTATTCTATCATTCAAACTGTTAATGAAGCACACCAAATAAAACACACTTTCATTTAAATGCTGTTCAATATTCCACGGTAGGAAAAACATAATTAAAAATGCCTTTTTTCATCTTATTATTATTAGCACCGCGTCTTACTACCCTTACCCCTAGACCGTCAGGCCACCCTTTTTCATCTTAAGGTTAGATGCTTGAAATGTATAATTCCATACCAAAGTTAGGATGAATCTCATCTGGTCAAACCTCTCAAAATCAAGGAATTTAAATTGTTTTTGTTTTCAAATACACACTTAATTTTGTTTTATTTCAGATCTTGTTTTGCAAGGTGTGCCATAAAAATACTTTTATAATGATGACTAAACCAGATCTCTCCAAATTCGTGGTTCAAGCAGATAAAAAAAATATTGATGATGTTGAAGTAAAAACCAAAAAGAAAAAGAAGAAGAAAAAGGATTATCTCTGTGGACTCAAGCAGTCTGCGGTTTCACCATTAATCACTGGTGCTCGTTTGAGAAAGTTTAATGCAACGTCTTCTGTCTCGACTGCCTTGACTATTTCACAGAACGCTGACCCTAGAATACCAAAATCTGTTGATAAAGGTATAAAAAACATTTCATTTAACGTCAGTGGTACTCCAAAAGAAAACTCGAACTTAGTTTCATTTAAAGAACTACCTCACCGGACAAGCGGGAATAAATTAAAGAAGAAAGCACGTAATCTAACTCATTATTATAGTGGGCTACAGGCAGTCTTAGCCAAACGTAGTTCTACTTATAGTGCAAGGAATACACTCAAACAATTTATCTCGTCTTTAGATTAAAATGTTTTAAATTTTGTGTTTCCTAATCCTGTGTTAGTAAATAAACTCTAGTTACAATATTAAATGTTTCTCTGATTTAGTTTTATTGCTTTTTTTTTATATTGTACTCAAGTCAGAATATCTACTGAGTATTGCCAATTTAACCATAACCAAAAATCACATTTCTTTGAACTATTATATTATTTGGAAAAGATGGTGCCATAAATCTAATTTGTATCAACATTTCACAGAAAATGGTTGAATGGTTTAAAGCGCCACTTATCTTTACTTGAAGTATTTAGTTTGAATAATCATACATATTTCCTTACAATATAAGGATGTTCTTCTGAGAATGTGCATTACAACTACCAACTACTAATACTGATTATAAAAATGTATTACCAGCTAGTGACTTAGGAATTTATTAAATTTGAAAACACTGTGAAATTATGGCGTAATGTAATTTTAAGGACATAATCCAACCTGAAAAGATAATTAGGTAGGCCTTGATGGAAAACCAACTTATATTTTAATTTCTTCACTCACAAAATTATCTTTAACTGAATCAGAATATGGGAGTGTGAAGAGTGAGTGCATGAAGAAATGAAGACAGATGCTGATTTTATATAAAGGCCTAAATTATCTATACTTTAAGGTTGGCTTTCTTTCATAAAATTTACATTACATTTATAAATTCAAGGAAGATTTAATGTCAATACAAATCTTGTTGTGCCTCACTGTTCAGTCGGCCCTTGTATCTTTGCTCTGCACTTGCATAGGCTGCGCCACCCACCCTCTCTACTGCATGGATCACTCCACAGTCTATGTTCTCTGAGCTGTCCATGACAATCCCCCCCACCCCCCTCCTGTAATCAGCGCCAGAGAGAACTCCTCTCTCTATTGGCTCGCATGATGGCCACGTGTCTCACATTTGCAAGCACCAATGGGAAGCTCCCATTCTGCCTCCCCCCCCCCCCCCCCCCCCCCTCTC
>CABFVX010001548.1:0-10111 GCA_902151425.1 Timema shepardi | reverse complement strand
CCACACACACACACACACACACACACACACACACACCAAAGGGGTCCTACTAGTGTCAGAAAAGAAAAGTTTATTTTGTCACTCATATTTTATTACATTATCTTCAATTGACTACAATTTACAATCTAAAATTATCTTCTTAAAACTGTACTTTCTACTTGTCTAAACAAACTATGTTATATTAATGTTAATTAAATCATTTTACACAAAAAGTTAATTGCATTTCTTAAATGTATCAATTAGTAAATAATGAATGGATGGCAAAGGAGTGTGGTTTGAAAGGGAATCCAGTAGGTCAATGTGAAAGAAACGTTTCACACAGGTCTGGGCGCGTTGAGAGGATGAGTGTGGATTGAGTGACGAAGCAAATACTTGAAGGTAGAGAGTGTGGATCAAAAGGAAGGGGTGGGCCTTGTAAGATGTGGCTAAATTATGTAAATGAATATGTGAAAAAGAGAAACATTAAGAGTTTTAAGAAGGAAAGAAAAGCGAAGGGAGTATGCAAGGATAGGGAAGTGTGGAGAAAGTTAGTGAGGATGTATTAAGTATGGAGTTTTTGTTTTTTGAGAAATATGCAGTTTCTCCTACCTTGTAAAAGAACAGCGTAATTATGTGTGTGTGTTTACGTGATTGTATGTGTGTGTAACCAAAAGCAAATATTTTAAGATAATGAATAATTTTAGCCTTAATTTTTCTATTTGTAAAAATATATCACTTAAATTTAATTTCATTTTTGTCAATTTTATCCAAAGAAAATATTCAATTTGCTGAATTTTTAAAGCAAAATACAAATTTTTACCTAGCAAATGCTACAAAATTCATTTATAGCAAATCAGGATCTTTATATACACCTCAAAGAGTGAAAAAATGTTTTCTTTATTAGATCTACTAATAATGATAGATTAAAGTACTTTCAAATATATATAATCAGTCACCTTAGCATAGTCAGTAGTGCATAGTTGTGTACTGAGCTAAGGGTCCCGGGCTCAATTCCTGGCAAGGCCAAAATATGTATAATTGGTAAAATGTGGGTTTACCCTTTCAAAGTGATGTATTAATGGCCGGGGGCTAAATGTTGTTTATATATTCAATCCACAGAGCTTTCACCTTGTATGATGCCAACTAAACTACAAACAAATATAAAAATTGAATAAAAACTCCATTTTGGTCAAAGACTGGTAAATTTTATTCACATTTAAAGGGGGGGAAAAAATAAGAAAAATCTATACAATTCCAACTTGTACTAATCTAATCATTTACAAACATACCTTGACAAAAATATTTACTACAAAATTGTGTGTTAAAAATCACTTTAAACTCTATTCACTTCAAATTGATGGTATTTTTACAAGCTGTGTCTGAATAGTCCGTCCAAGGGCCCTTGGAAACCAAGTAGAATGGAAAGTGGCATTGACGCAGACTTAAAGAATGGAAGTCGTTTTATAGGTGTCTGAATTCTCTTTTAAGTGTGCTGATGGCCCCTTACATTGCACTATACTAATGGGAGGATACAATTTGCCCTTTATCGCACACTTTAGTTTAATTAACAATTTTTATTAAATGAAAGTATTCTATATTTTGTAGAAATAGAATAAAATATACCCAAACTGTTAAATAAAAACTAATTTATTGTGTTCTTTGGTCCATAATGCTGATTGGTTAAATTTATTTTTGAAGCGTAAAATATAACAGTATACATATGACACCATGATTAAAATTCTATCTCGTCATGGAAGCGTGTGTTTAAGAAGTTGCCCCCAGGAAGCTCTAGCTTTACTATACTATCTGAAAAGTATTATGCACCCTTGCTCTTTATTGTGTTTTAAAGTGTGCAAGTAAAATGCACAAGTGTACAATTGTGCAGACTATTCATACACAGCCACAGAGACCTAAAACTTGGTAAACCTAAGAAATGTCACTGCTCTTGGCTGATACTGTGACATATCCTAAGAGCAGTGTTTTCTTCTTTGTCCTAGATTAATCTGTATTATCAGTCTAGTGGAATCTCTTCTTGAACCACCTGAAATTAAAGAAAATTACAATTATTTTAAACTTCTCCAAAAACTAAATTTGGTCTCATTCCTTATTTTTATTTCATCAAATATAAACTTTAAACAAATCAATTTAAAGAATAAATGGTGAAAGAATAGAACATAAAAGTTTAAAGAGGTTTGAACAGTAACTCAATATTCATAACACACACACTATTTTTTTCAGTTTTTATGATAAAAAAAACTTTTTTTTGCAAAAATAATGTTTCAGAACAAAAAAAAAGTTGGTTTTGCTATAAAAACTGTAAAAATATGGATCATAACTCATGTTCTCTTCCATTCGATCTTATTTGTATTCTTTTTATGATTTCTAACTACCTTACAGTTGGTTAGTGTTAAACAGTACATAGTCATAATCATATCACTGGACCATATTATTTCATAACCTACAAACTAAGGAAAAATAGTATTTGGTTACAGGACTCAATATAAACTCATAATCAAATACAAATTTATTATAGACTCCACATAGAAACAAAATGGGATCTAAGAACTAAGAATGCTGATTTGAACATAGTCCTCCATTAAGGCTGTTCTATAGCCTACCTTTTTGTATGTTGTCGGTTAAATATTGTTTCCTAAATAACAGCTTCACTCAGTCAAACAAGTTTTTTGATGTTTTGAAGTGGACATATGTAGTTACCTTTAATATAAGATTTTATTTAAAGCTTTAGTCGAAATATTTTTATAATAGATTGATCTTATGCATCTTTTTCTTCCCTAAAAGTAAAGTTTTCTCATACATGGTTTTACTATTGGTTAGTTACCACTCCATCTCACTTTGCTTGGTCTGCCCAGAGTTCAGGCTGCCTGACCTTTGCAAACAAAGATTACTCGTTCCTATTAGTTATACAATAGCAAAAGTTTTGCCACTTGAAGATCTGTTTCCGAAACTTAAAATAGTTACATTTAGGTAATTATAAAGCCAATTATATTTTCTGTAGCTCAGTTTTTTTTTGTTTTTTTAAAAACAAATAGTCTCATTTTAGAAGCTGGTAGCCACACATTATAAAATTTTATTAATTAATGTTTCCAAAATATTACATACACATTTAATAAACTATCATTTACAAGTTTAATATATATAGTTTAATTCTTTATGATATAACTGTCTGTTTTTATGCATAATATTATGAGTATTATTGATATATTAATATATTAGCCCTACATCTAAACACCAAACAATTTGACAACTTCGTTGAGACTACATTTTTCTCGAGGTTAAAAGTGGTGCCCCAGGAGTAAGGGTAGATGGGTGGAAATCTGAAAAGAGTAATGACAACTAGAAAAATATATATTTGCACAAAGTGAGGCGAGTCTCAATAGGGAAAGTGAAATATATATTTTTTTTTAAATGTTCTCCGTGCAAGAAGCATTTGATTAAGTTTTATCACTTTTGATACCACATATATACACTAATTTTCTTACAAACGGACACATGGGACATCTAAAAAAAGTTACTAAATCTACTTTCACATATTCACCCTTAATGTATAATCTGCAATTGTAGCTTTTAATGTCAATATCTTTAAAATAACACAGTGCTCTAAATGTCAATTTTTAAGAAAATCGGGGTATATATATCTAGTGTGTGTGTAAGATTAAATAGCCGAGGACAAGCAATATATATATATATTCATCAACTTGATTCCGCCCATGGATGCACTAGTCACCAAATTTAGTTATGTTGTTAGTGCTATGTTAGTTCTGCTCACTGAATGCAAAACTTAGTAACTATATATAATTTATCATAATTTAGCGTGGAAAAATCATCCACATTATACAAGGGACCAGAAAAGGATCTACAAAATGAAATGTTCATCCACTAAATATTAATCTCTCATTTGTTAAGTCATATGTGTTTGGGGTGTCTCTTATATCTGCCTGGAAAATCTCAATCTTTTACCCCAATGCAGAATAGTTTATTATATGAGCTTCGGGAATTTTGAAATCTCATATTTAATCACCCCTCAATTAGAAATGTAAAATATTTAATAATTATTTGGGTATAAATTCCACCATATTCCTGGCATTTTCAAATTTTATATTTCTTCTAAAGGGGATTTTTTCTGTTAATATCCCTCCCCTCCTATTTCCCAGAGTTTCATTTAAAAATTTAAACTTATTGGATTTCCGTGGTTATTTGGAGAGGTCCCTCTATTGCCCTGCTAAATTAAAGCTTCACGCCACACTTGGGAGTAGTTGTTTCTATCAATTTTGAAAATTTAGAACCTCTCTTCCATTTCACCAACTTTGACTTTGAAATTTTATATCCTAAGACTTAATTAACTATCTGTAATAATAGCTTTCTCGACCTGCCTGCCATATTTCATCTTTTTACCTTGAGAAAGTTTCTATTTAAACCCCCCCTCACAGTTATCTGATTTTAAATTTCTTATTTTTAGAAATTTCTGGTTGCATGTGGCCTCTATGTAATTGCCAAATTTCATATGTATAGTGCATCTAGAAGGGTTTGAACAACAAATTTTCCCCACAAAAAACAAGTAAACTACATATTTTTATTTGTCAAATCAAACACTCCCCAGATAAACATTTTAAACATAATCAAAAGTCATTTTTGATTTAATTTTCATATATCACTAATAAGTCAACTACCCTTAAATTAAGGGCTGGGGTTAAAATATAATTAAAAATTCCTAGATGCACTAAAGGTTGCAAATTCGTTGCCGCAAGTATATAAATGGTGCCACTTTTCACCCAAGATGTGCCTTTTTTATTTGCTATATTTACCTATTTACTAAATGAGGATAAAACCAGTGTAAAGAGCTGGTAATGTTATCATTTGCACTCTTTTACTTCTAAGTCACTGCTATGTAAAATATATATATATATTTAATATAGCTATGAGTCTTACTACACATTTGGGTTATACACCTAAGTACTAATATATATATATTTAATATAGCTATGAGTCTTACTACACATTTGGGTTATACACCTAAGTACTAATTACCCTAATGTCTTAGGGACAAATAAGATTGAATTTTGAGGAAGTGTGTCCACATTTGCATGAAAGGAAAGTGAAAAACCATCCTTGGTACATCCTACCGGGATTCAAATTCCGATCTTTCCAACATCGGAAGGCCAGGATTTTGGAAGACTGACGCCTTAGGCCATGCAGCCCCTGAATTGGGTGATGCATTACTAAAATAATGAATATACAAATATTACAAGCATATTATAAGCTATAAATCAAATTAGAGTTGGCATGTTTTGGATGCTTTCCAAACATTATTATTAATTATATTATTAGCTTAAATCTTTCATTGCACTAATAAACTATAATCTTTAAAATATGTTTTAAAAATATACCTGCACACCACATTTAGTGATGAAATGTCAGATTTAGTGCTATACAAAACCTCTTTGAATCTAGAAAAAGATTTCTCAGGTAGTTGTTATATTTATAATGTAAAATTCAATAACACCAGGTAAGGAATAGATTTTATACCACTATATTTAAATTTGCATCTAAATAAATTGTGTGCTTGTAAATATATATCATCTTATTTCTTTATCATTTAAGTGTATTCTGAGGCACGCTAATATGACTCAATTGATCGAAGTGGCATAATTTACTAGTCTTGCCAAGATAAGCTTCAGAGGAGCCAGTAACATAAGCCTTTCCCTTTGAAGGCACTTAGGCCTCTTGAGTTCAATTACATTGAGCAAGGGGGGTCCATCAGTATAAAAAAGAAGTGGGAGAAGGTCATTAAACACCAAGCTATTTTAATTAAGCAACTTAATGTGAATCGGATGATTGAAGATTATTTGAGGAGTATCAACACCCTCAAGCCTTAATCATCCTCTTTTAACCACTAATAAGATGACCTCACTCTATGGCATTAGGAAGGCGAAAGTTCATTGCTGCACCTGCAAAAGTACACCACCTATCCCTATATTGAGCTAGTTTTATCCAGTCCACCTCATTACACCCTATCTCTTTTAGGTACATTCTTATGTTTTCTTCCCATCTGCGTCTAAGTCTTCCCATTAGATTTGCCAATCCATACCTTGAACACTGTTCTAGATTCTTCCATTCACGCTGCATATCTTGTGATGAGAACAGTGTCTTTAACTCATCATTATGTGACCTCCTCCGCTCCTCAATAGCCTCTTCCTTTTTAGGGCCAAATCGCTTCCTAAGAACCTTGTTTTTGAACCCCTTCAATTGTTTTACTTCATGTAAGGTAAGGCCATGTTTCACACCCATAGAAAACAACCGGTTAAATTCTTGTTTTGTATATTTTGAGTTCTACATTCCTTGATAGCAGGTGAGATGTCAACAACTTAATGATAAGAGTTCCCGACTGTATTATTTTCCTTGTTTCCACTCTAGTATTGTTACTGCTAGTTGAAATTGTTCCTAAACTATTTAAACTCCTTAATCATGTCAAATGATAAGTCATTTATAAATTATTGGCCGCAATCTTGGTTCTCAATTTGGTCATATACATTGGCTTGTCAGCATTCACTTCTAAGCCTATTATTTCCTTACTATCCACAAATAAACTAGTCAATTTAATAAAAATTAAATGTAATTCCTTTATTCCTAAATCCATATTTTCTGTAAAATTAGAAATGGCTTTATTAATACACAGGGAATTTTGAAATAAGAAAATAGTAGCTATCCTTTAAGGTGTTTCTTTTCCAGAAAAAGTATGTTTGTACTGTTTAGAAAAAAGTACAAATCATAACCTGCAAGTGGGACACACCTTAACACACAGAATCCTGTACTCATCGTCAGTGGCATTCTCCGTCCTGGCAGGCAGAGCCTTTCCCCTCCTCTTCAGTTCTTGTCGTACGTCCACCAGGTCAAATATTGTGACTGGGTCAAGCTTGTGTACGACAATCAGCCCCACTAAATACTCTATGTAGTGCACCCTAGACAAACAAGGAGCAAAATAAAAGAGGAAGGAAATAAAAAAGTGTTGAGTCTGTACCTTGAGCAAACGTTCCCGAAACACTTCGGCCGGAGTCCCATATGGGTTGGGCGGGACGCGCTTGCCAGCACGTTTAACAAGGGTTTCGAGATCGTCTGTGCTTAGAACGCTAATCGGGTCCACCTTGTACCGGCGAATCAGAATACTTAAATATTCTAGATAGTGCGTCCTGCAATGGAAAGGAATTGGCCTATGTCATTGACTTGGCTTTCCGTTTACTTAGCTGAGTTAGTTCTAATATGAGTAGGATTTCTTATTGGCTTTAAAATGTTCTTATATACACTACAATAGGGGATTTTTTTTTATATAATTTAAGAGTCTTAAGTCTATTTATGATATATGTTGCTATAATATATAGCTCAATTGTCTTACCCATCTGGGAGGAGGAATTTTTTCTATCAAAATCCTACTATATTATTAATATTCTGGAAAGAATAAAGGCCTTTCAAAAATATATTCATAAAAATTGGATTAAAGCTATTGCATATCACAAACAATCATGAAAATCAAGTATGGGTCAGTCTGGTTCTTAAGTACACTTTGCTTGCCCAGCAAGTTAGTAGTCTTACCTTGACTGATTACAGTATGGCCCTATGTTATAAGCTGAACCAGGATGGAAACATACCTCAAGATAAATTTGCTACCACTCAGGTTAAACTGAGTGTACATCGGTTGGTTCTACCTCTTTGTCATTTGAGAACAGGAACAAGTTTTGGTTCTAAGAAATGTTCTCGGTTTTAAATCACATAAGTTAAAAACACAACCTTAATGAATACATGCGTGTAATGAAATATATTTTGTTGATATAGAAATAGTTTTTAATTTTTTTAATACACATACTTGTTGCAACTTTCAAGACTAAGTACTGATCATCTGAATTCATTTAACATAAATAAGTTAACATTAGAACCAAAATATAGAACCTGAACTGGTAAAATTTTAGATGATGGAATCAGATTATATTATTATACAATATTTAAAATTAATTTTGAATTACATTTATTCAAATATAGGTACTACTTTGGGTGAACTTTATAAATAATAACATATCAGTACATATATTGATAAAAGGACAACACACCAAACCATAATGCCATTAATTTACCACAATGGAATCGAACCAGGTTTCTCTTTCTCAACTTCTCTTAACACCCAGCTATAGGTATATCAACTAGATTTAGATAACTTATAGTCATGAGCAAACAAAAATAATTCATTTCTAGATTTGGAACATCTAATTATTATAAAACTCAATAAATATAATTTAATTGGCATAATAGTAATTTCTTGGCTTCAGCTATAAAAATTGGCACCACATGTCATAAATCTCAATTTCCATGAATCTGATTACATGTGAAAGTTGATTTCTCAACTCTCAAAAGTGTCAGATAAATTTCAATAAGTCACAAAGAGTTATATTTGATGCATCACCGGCAAAGTCCTGCGTGTCCATCCATGGTTTCCGACTTGCAGACATCGTCTATTAGTCCCGCTGGTGTTTCTTTCTGTAACTGGACCAGACATTTTATAACTTCCCCAGCTTCTTGCTGAGCCTTGAGATTCTTTGGTAGTTCTGTGTCAAAGTGAACTTCATTATCCTGAAAATCATTTACGTTATTAATGACATTTGCTGCCTGAAACTTTAAAAGGTATTCCAGAATAAGCAATGAAACAAGATAACATGACACAGTAATATAATCAATAAAAATTATCTGGACTATAATAAAATTGTATCAATTTTTGACACCAAAATTCATGTTATTTATAACCATTCTGTTAGTTTTATTTATTTTGAAACTGCAAGTAGAAATTTTTACCATATGTACTATCGAGAATTTATTTTATTCCATTTTTAAATTATGTAAAGCACTTGAAACCTCGGCTTAGTTTTTCAGCTGTATCATATAGTCTTTATATTATAGTAATGTAATCATTTAAAAGAGATGTTACTAAAATAATGCCTTACATTGTCAAAATATAATTTACTTTCTTCTCTGAGAAGCATTGGCTCTAAGTCAAACCTTACCCTAAATATTTTTAAAGTGTAGCTTGTCTTAGGTTGACAACTAAGTTGCATCATGTTTAGTGTGTAAATTCATAGTAGTTGAAAAAATCTCTTAGTACTTTAAATTTACATTAAACTAACACGTGAACAAAGACACAGGATCTCACTTAATCTGGTTTGCCATTGACATGGAGGTCAAAGTTAAAATTCTGGTTGGGAGTATCGAGGTGTTTCTTTTCCAAAATGGTTTCCCACTTGCCTTCCCCTTCAAATGTAGGTGCATTTTATCTTAATTCTACCTTACCTATTCTAACTCATGAATTTAATTGTAAATATGTGTATAACCTGAATGGGCAGTAAGACATGGAACACGTTTCATGTAGCTTGCCTTTACTACTTTTCAGTAGGGCATGAAAAAAGTTTTATAACCTAAATAAATTCAGGAACTGTACCTGCAGTAGTTTCTGTAGTTCCTTAGGCTCTTTGTCCCTGAGATAGAATAGACAGTTCCTGGGGTGGTGTGAATGTAACCCCAACTTGGCGCAGAAGGGGCTCACAGTGCACTTGGCCCCCATCAGAAAAGGTTTGCCGCACCCGAAACAGAATTCATACTTGCACTGGCTACATGTAAAGTGCATGCAGCCACCTCTCGCTAGGGAGTATCGAAACTTGCATTTGGGACAGTCGATGCCGTTCTCGGCAAGGTGTTTGGCCAACCCTGCTGCCTGGATTTCTGGGTCGTTGGCCTCTTTCCACTCGGCAAACTTTTCACAGGTGATTCCCTCGTGTTGTTTCTCCCACTATTCACAAAACAAAAACACTTATTATAGGACTACACTGATCATAAATTTGGCTGTACAGGCAAAATAAGTATTATTTGTTACCTCCACAAATTTATTTTTATAAAACCACCAAATAATTCAGTTATGATTAGTTGTGTTTATATATATATTAAACACAACTAGATATAATATAATATAATTTAATGTTTTATCAACATTCAACGCTGGTGACCTGGCGGTCTAGGGGTAAGGTGTCAGACTTCTATGCTGGCGGCCGGGGTTCAATCCTCGGTCTCGGCACAGATTTAT